>OY735203.1:51400403-51515403 GCA_963457665.1 Thysanoteuthis rhombus | reverse complement strand
AGAGAGCCAACTCCACTTTGTTTTACTTTCTCTTTTCCGTAGCTGTAAAGAAGATGTCTGCTTCTCAGTTGGATTAGTTCTTCTCCGGGTCTTCTTATCTCGCTAATGCCTATGATGTCCAATTTGCCTTTCACTGATTTCACTTTTTAGATCAGATAGGTGCATGTCAGTTGACGGTGTTCTGATGTTTTAGGTGCCTATGTATGAATTTGTCCTCTTGTTGACAGTCTTGGGGCTCTGTTAACTTGGTATTTTGGTTGTTCCACTGTCTTTAACCATTGTTCTTAATATTTTGTTCCTGATTATAATTGCATCATTAGCTTTTCCGGATATCTTCTCGCTGTTTATTCCACTTTTCTTGCTTAATATCGTATTCATTTCCTCCTAACTCTTTTTTTTTTTTGGCATTCCTAAAGCCAGGTTCTTTTTTTTGTTCTTATCTTGCCTCTGATTGCAATCTCTTTTTTGAATTTGAGATATGTCCTAAACCTTTCGGCAATTTTCAGAGTAGTTTTCCCATCGCTCGAATTTCTCCTTTTCTGTTTTTACGACCCATGGCAATCTTCATCAATCGGAAACTTTAAAAAATGACTATACTAATATATATATATATATATATATATATATATATATATATGTATGTGTGTGTGTGTGTGTGTGTGTATTTATGTATGTTTTTATACATATATATATATATATATATAAATATATACATATACATATATATGTATATATATATATATATGTATATGTATATATGTATTTATATGTATGTATGTATGCATATATATATATATATATATACATATACATATATACATATATACATATATACATATATATATATATATATATATATATATATATATATATATATACCTAATGACGATGTAATGAACAACCCTACTAGTTGCATGATGCAATCTCACAACACTAAATTGGTTACTGTGAATATAAGTATAAATGTGCCCTAAAAAAATTTCACCGATTCGTTTAGTTGACGTCAGTTTTATCGTGACACTAACTTGCATAAAAACATCTGACTCTGAGTATAATACCTGGTCGTTACGGTAAGGTGACTTGCACTAGCTACAGCTGCCATGGAATCATGGATTTTACGAAAATATAGACATATATGAATTCCCAATGTATATCTACCGAATTCCCGAAAATTTTATCCCATAAAGTTTTTTTCAGGAATCCTGCTACTACAACTACTACAACTACTTCTATGAAATCTCTATGAAAAACTGGAAAGTAGACTTGACAGCCACAGGAGAAAACTTAGCAAAGGTAAGGTTAAAAAGGGGAATCTTCGAAGGAGACTCGATGTCCCCACTATTATTTGCTCTAACTATGATATCACTCAATGGAATCTTGAAAAACAGCAAAGGATACCATTTTTCCAAAACAAAGGGAAAAGTCAACTGCCTAATGTACAGGGCCGATATAAAATCGTTTGCAAAAAACAGGGGAGAGCTTGAGATGCTGTTCAACAAAGTGAAAGAATACAGCGATGATATTGGTATAGAATTTGAAATACAAAAATGAGCAATTATGGTAACACACGAAGGAAGGCACAAAATGGCCGAAGGAACACCCGGACAACAGGATCATTAAAGCACTGACCGCACGAGACCGATACAAACACCTGGGAGTTCTGTGACACGATAAAACGGAAAGAAATGAAGGAGAAAATAAAGAGAGAATACCCTAGAAGGATGAGGAAAATATTAGAGACCAAATTAAACCACAAGAATCTCATAAAAGGAATGAACCCATGGGCTGTATCAGTAGTTAGATACACTGGACCATTCTTGGGATGGAAAAAGGAAGAACTCCAATCAATGGACAAGCGAACAAGAAAACTTATGACAATGTATTAAGCCTTACACTTGAGAGATGACACGGATAGAATATACGTTAAGAGAAAAGAAGGTGGCAGGCGGCTCATCAGCATGGCGACTGTGTTCAGAGAACTAAAGTAGATCTAGAAAAGTACATGCAAGCAATCAGCGAAGACATCATGAAGAGAGCACGAAACAGCGCAACGAATAACAAAGTAAATAACAATGGAACAGCACAACACACCAGGAAAGAAAAATGGGAAAAGTAAGAATTGTACTGGGCAACCGGTGTGAAACTGTAAACCGCAGTATTACTGTGGTCCACGAGAATGAGAACAGGAGGGCTGGAGACTTGAGGGGAATTGCTATCACTCAACCTCCAGCGGTAACCACCAAGCAACTGGTGTGAGATAGCTAAATAATAATAATAATAATAATAATAATAATAATAATTGAAAATCTGAAGCTGAACACCCGAGTAGACTTATTGTCACTCAGCCTTCAGCGATAACTACTGCGCAACCGGTGTGAAACTGTAAATCGCAGAATTACTGCGACCTATGAGTACTAGGAGAAGAGGGCTGGAGACTTGAGGAGACTTGCTGTCACTCAAACTCCAACGGTTACCACCAGGCATCTGGTGTGAGATTCCAAATAATTGAAAATCGATAAATAAAGATATTGGCTTTCATTTCAGATTACAATATTTCAGAAATGAAAATGCTACTGCTATTGCTATTGATGATAATAATGATGATGACAACGATAATGATAATAATTTTTGTTATTTCGTGTCATAATTTTTTTCTTCATTACTTCACGTAGATATGTTGATTGGGATCATAGCTATATGGGACGAACTTGGTTGCGCGGGTAAACGAAGAAATTATCAAAAAATCCTGGTTATCACTGATAGGACTGCAAGGAGTCCACAAAAACCTCAGAATACTCCCACACGATCAACACAATAAACGCCGAAGTGAAAACAAATAGAAATGATAATACTGACCGAAATAAGAGGAGTGGACGTTGACATCACAAAAGGAAGAGAACAAGCCTTGATACAAACAGAAAAAAGAATCAATGCAGGATGAGAAAAACGCCTCTGCATTACTATAGAGGCAAACATTAGTAAAGAGTAAAGAAAATCAACTAATCATTTTAATTGCCCTTAAGAGCATATTTTACTGACAACATAACAGAGTTCACCTACACTGATGTAAAATGGTAACAAACACCTTTACGATACAAGAACAGCGGACACAAAAAGTCTATCCGAGGAATGAGGTTAAAAGAATAGGTCTCTTAACTACAGAGAGACGGCGGCTTACTTAAAACGAATTGTACATGAACAGACCACAAAACTATTCAAAATAAGGCCAGAAACGGGTATGCATTACAGTCGGAGAAATATACCAAAGACTACCCAATAAAGCAAAACTAAAGGATTATAGAACATTTTACCAAGATTTAAATGGAGGGAGAAGGTAGAGCAAAATCAAGCGTCATGGAGGCAAAGATCTTCTTAAACGGTACATGGTGATGTCAAAAAAAAAAAAAAAAACGGAACAAATCTCAAGGATGGTTAAATAATATTGAAAATGAACACCAATACATAGATTGGGAAGGAAAAATGAAGCAAATATAACCTAACTGGAAAAAAACACTTTCTGAAAGTTGCCAACTGTGAAACACCAGGACCTGATGAGATCCACATACATAATATTTCAAGAAATTCACTAGACTAAATGACAAACTGATCAGCTAACTTTAAAGTTGCCAAGAAAAAGGCGAATATCTAGACAATCAGTCAGACCGACCCACACCCCAAAACGGAATCAGGCAAGCAACAACAGACTAATTACGCTCCTAGCACCAATATGTGGAATCCTGATAGAATATATATTTCCATGGGGAGAAAATGATTCTTACTACAAAAACAGAAATGATTCAGGAAAGGGTGCATCTTCCCTTCTTGGTTGATGACAATCGGATACTTCAGCAGAGAAGCAGGAGCCTGGTAACTGGTGTGAAGTATATCAGTGACGTCGCTGCCGACGATGCTCTACTGTCTCCCAAGTCAGCGGTGTGATCGTCAAACAGGGTGGTTTTGAGGATTTATAGAGGGTCCTTACGTTTGGTGACACGTTATCAACCCATTCCCTTGTCGTTGATAGGGTACACAGTTTAGTTGTCCCACACGCAGATATCTTATGCGAGCAAAAGAACATCGGATATATACAAAATAAAGTGTTTCCGAATATCCATTCATGATTTTCAAGCCAGTATATACTAACATGTACATATACGTATAGATATAATTGGTGATTTCGAGCCCGGAAGAAGATGTAATGTTTCTGTGGATAGCTTAGGTTGACTTTATTAGGGCAGCTATTTTCCCTGTGTGTCATTGTCTCTTTGATGTGGACAAACTTGCAGTTATAAGGTGCTGGTGGAAAAGGTCTTCTTTGGCAGACCCTGTGGCATTTGGGGTTGAAGTGTGTGTACGATTACAACAAGTGCGTATTTCTGTCATTCATGAATTTCTGACACAAAATAAGTTCCTTGTCTTGAATACTTGGGCTTCGTCGCCTAGTGGCGTACTGTTCTTAGTAATTGTAACTCTTCGACTGTGTTAGGGGATAGCTCAGGTTGTTGAGGCCTGGGTGACCCTTTCCATAACAAGGAACTAAAAGAGTGAATGACTTACATCAAGTAGATTATTCTGGAAGTAGTAAGGGGAAGAAAAAATTGCAATGGTATATATCGATCACGAACATGATCCAACATATTCAAAATTAGGTGTGATTTATGGTTAACTCTATGAAAAACTGAAAGGTAAATAACATCTGCATGACTGAATTTTATTGTGTAAAGAAGAATTTTCCAGTCTTCATTGATATTTGTAATTACCATGATACCGCAAAACAGAATATCTCAAAATGAAAATTCACCATAATAAAAGGGATACACCATGTATGCGGTTGTCATGAATCTATTTGCTAAAGAAGAGCTCAAAATGACCTTTAACATTATTGAAGAATAGAGAAATGTGATTCGATTTGACTGGAGGGAATGGAAGAATAAATGAAAAAAAGAAGAAGAAGAGAAACATTACTGACTAAGCCAATTATAAGAAAATTTCCAAAGATCACAACAGGGACAACTACATCAATGTCAATTGTTTTTATAACGACCTTTTTGTATCATACCTTCCAAAAGTGATCTGCTTCAAAAAAGCCTGGTCACTGGGAAATAACCAATCATGTGTCCGTCCATCATTGAAATAGACTTTCATCGTAGTATATACGCAGGATGGTTTTTATCTAATGATCATGAGCCAGGAACTTGAAGAGCTCCTCTGTGGCCACGAGGCTTGCATACAGCAAATTTCTGTTAGCTGATACAAGATGGGTTCCTAAGAATGAATAGGAAATATTTCCAGTCCAATCCACGCAAGGCTTCATGATGATTTCCCACGTTTTGCAGTTCATCAACCCGGAGAAGAATCTTATTTTTTTCCAGCATACTGACAACATCCGGACCAGCGACCTTTGAATTGCCCGTTGACTGTCAAAGCAGTCTACAGAACCTGCAATCACTGTCATTACTCCTTTCAGCTAAAACTTGGCTTGATATATGGCTTTTGGATAGAATTTGGACATGGCTTTTGGGTAGAATATATGATTTATGAACAGCAATATGCCCCTCGGTAAATTCCTCGTAAAATGATGGATCTATTTCAAATCGGATCATCTCAGGTATATGCATAGGAACACACCTGTCAGAGGTGGTGCAATCCAGAGCTACATACTCATCTGATGCAGAACTTGAACGTTCACCTTAAGGTCATCAGTACCGACAAACTGAAGCAGAGGGGATTGAAGCTCAAGCATAGACGGACAGTAGAACCTGATTTAGTTATACCCGATTCTTTCGTGCTCACGCCACTCACTGAAGGTAACAGGGGGTTGTTATCCACCCACTACCAGTTTTACAAAAGTAATCCCGATGCTCAAAGCACCTATCATAATTTAGGAAGATTGTGGACTTTTCACGTTCTTTTCTGATTTTGTTCTCCACGTATTTTGTTTAAATTTCAATAAGTGGGCTAAAACAACAAAGAAGTTGCTAACAAGAAAGTAGAAAAGTATTACAACAAGGAATCGACTGCAGAAAAATAGTACCAGAGTTAACCATAGGATGTCTTGAAAAGTAGGAGCCACATATTACTGACGCCCAAAGGGACCACCCCGTCCAAGCAAGAAGACCAGACCTGGTACTATGTCGAATAACAGATGTAGCTGCACCTGAATGAAAGTGGAAAGTAGTGAAAAGCATGGGAATTACCAAAATTTGGGAAGATGACAAAAAAGTTTTGAAAATGAATGTTATGATATTATCAATGATAGTAGACACACTGGGAACTGTGCGATAGATATTGAAAACAAGTTTTAGCGAGCTGGATATTAGAAACGATTGATACTATGCAGACTACAGTACTACTGCACTAATACGTAAGAGATGCTGGAAATATGACACCAACGACTCCAAGTCCACAGCCATGGCCTGACAGCTAGAATGGAAAAAAATTATAAGAAGTACCATTGTACAAACAATAGCAACCTGCTACGTGAGATGTCTAAGTCTTACCATGATACGTCTAGCGAGAAAGTGAAAACAGCAACACTACTGTAAGCTGTGGGGATGCTGGGAGAAGGCCGGGAGAGTCGGGAGGACTTGCTGTCACTCAGTCTCCGGTGACCATCATCAAGCATCCGGTGTGAATAATGATAATAATAATGAAGGTATGGAGGGGGAAGAGGAGGAGGTTGAGGTGGATAAACAATGGAAAACCATATAACATGCTCTTTCACTAATGGATCTTGACCCTACAGATGTATGGAGGAGCAGAAAATGTTATTAAACTTTTGTCCGGGGGTATGATGATCCTAATGTCTTTTAAGGAAGAGTTAGTCGAAGTAAACGTCAGTAAGCCTTCACAGTGATAGATTCCTGCCATCATCATCATCATTATTATTATTATTATTATTATTATTATTATTATTATTATTATTATTATTATTATTATTATTATTATTAAGCTCATACAACTGAGTTTTATTCAGCGGAAAGACACCGGAGGATACCAATTTGATTAAGTGAAGACGAAAAAGATCGACCACCTTCTGTTCATAGATGATTTGAAGGAGAAACGAACAGGAAGCAGAAAGGCTGACAAATGCAGTGAGAATGTTCACCGGGGACGTCGAAATGGACTTCGGGATCAAGTGCGTTCATGTCACAATGAAGAGAAGAAAGCTTGTAAGTGTTGGTGAAATGGAGCTGGCATCGGGAAACGTAATGCAAGAAATCGATCTCGAGAAAGGCTGCGAGTACCAGGGGATTTTAGAAGCAGATGAAGTGATGCATAGTGAAATGACAGATGAAACTAGGAAAGAGTATTACCGTAAATTTTGAAAGATAACGTCCGCAAAGTTGAATGGCGGAAACACGATTACAGCAATAAATTCATTGCAGTGTATTTGATAAGATTTGGAGCGGGAATACTGAACTTGAGAAAAGAAGATGTCAAAATTATGGAGGGTAAAACCTGCAAAATGCATCGTCGACAGAGTGGTGTAGGTGGTTCATACTCCCCTTAAAAAGAAGTAGGACCAGGACCCTACACTGGATTTTCTGTATACTTCGAACTCAATCGAAATGTTACTTTGCTAAGTGATGTGAAAGGATTTTGCCTTGAATGAAAGTATCTTAACAAAGAATAGACGAAGGGAAGACGGAAGACATTTGCAAGCAGACCTGAGAAAGTGAATAGTCCTGGAAATAGACTGGGAAGTTTTGGGGTTATTCTAAATTGAAACTAGGGGCTTGATTTTTAGAGTGCAAGATCAGCCTCCATCCCCTGCTAGAATGAACTGAATTAATAGACCAAAGGAAGCATTGATAAAAGGGAAATAACTGAGAAATGTAGATTGTGTCGAGAAAAAAAGATGAATCAATTGAACAATTGACAATAAGTTATATAAACAACGCCATGATAGTATAGTAAAATAGTGTATATAGAGCTGTGCAAGAAATTTCAGTTGATTGGAAATGTAAAACGGTAGAACAACAAACTTGGAAGAGTGATGGAGAATGACTGGACAAGAAGACGATTTTATGGGATTTCAGCATCCAAAAAGATCATGCAATACAACACAAAATGCCTGATAGTGATAGTGTAAAATGCCAAGTAATTGATATCGCCGTATCTAGGGACAAATGGGTGGAACAGAAGGGGCAAGAGAAGATAGAGAATTATTGTGAAGTAAGAAAAGAAATCAAACAAGATTTAGAGTATGGCTTATGTTGGCGTTGTGCAGATAGTAGTTGGAACTCTTAGTATAATAACTGATTATTTTGGAGACTAGTTGGGGAGGTTACATTTGACAGACAAGCGTAGAGCTTTTGCAGAGAGCAATATTGCTTGGAACTGCAAAATTGTTCTGAAATCACCCGAAGACTTACGACTGCCTAGTGTAACTGATTCCCAGGAAATAAACTTGAATCCACCAAAACTGGGAGAACAATGGCAATAATAATAATAATAATAATAATAATAATAATAATAATAATAATAATAATAATAATAGTGATGATGATGATGATGATGATGATGATGATGATGATGATGAAAGGAGTTGATTTTGACAAAGAAATTTTTAAAAAGGAATCCTCGTGAATAGAAGTCAACGATATGTGTAACAAAATCAACATTATCTCTGCGGCAGAATAATAAATATAGCCTGTGCAAAGCAGGAAATAGAATATTGTTTATTTGATGAATAAATGAATACAGCAAGTTAGCGCAAAAGAAGACAAGAATAAGGATGTGCAGGTGGGATAAGTGATCCAATGTTATTCGTGCAAACAACTGGGGGATGACAATATGAAGTCATAATCCCGTCACAAAGCAAAATCGATCTCAGGAAATAGGAAAATAACATTTTATGAAACTTTTAAATTCAAGTGTATCGCCTGAGTTCGGCCGGGATTGTGGGTTTACTCATCGAAAACAAAGAATATTTGAAAGATAGTTGATACAACCATTTTAGTAGACCACAAAGTTGAATGGAAGAGTGGAGATGGATTAATATCAATTCCTTGCCAGAGAACTGAGGAAATTGCGCAATATATATGATGCAATTTAGCCTATCAATAACGTCTCATTTGAAGGTCTCAAGGAGTCTGGTAAAAAGGATCGGTAAAGAAAATTCAACAAAAATTAGTTATTTCATACGTGTATGTACTGTTTTCAGCAACACTTGGGCTTGTGTTCATTCTGTTCTACGAGAGTATAACTGTCAAGTGTTTCATAAAGAGATTGAGTTCGCTCAAGACGGAACGCTAAATATATGTGAGCATTATTTTATAATTTATTATTATGGGTGTGAACGAGTTTTCTTTCTGGCAAAAGGGGAATGAGTTCGTATCTCATCGAAAGTTAATTCCGTAATTCCGATTGGCATCGTTTATACGTGGCTGTAGAATGAAGGCGCAAGTTTACTTTGGATAAAAAAAAATAACTCAGCATTAAGATGATTGTAAATAGTGGTCAAAATCAATACAGCAATAAGTGACCGAGTATCAAAAAAAGCTTAGTTCAGAGAACATCTATTTAAAATCCTAGTGGTCACAATACTTGTGTTTGGCTTTTACGTTATTGTGGCGTGTGAAAAGAGTAGTGTCAGGACAATTATGAATATAAATGTCCAAACAATTTTTTCAACACGCTGGTTTACTTGTCTTCTTTTCTTCATTCTTGAGTCAATGATTCAAAAGTGCAGCTGCATCTGGTGGTTAACAAAACTTTTGCACACACACACACTCACACACATATATATATATATATATATATATATGTATGTATATATATATATATATATATATATATATATATATATATATATATATATCATTGCTAAATTGGAGACTTCTGACGATCGAGTAAGAACATGCCTCCACATTTATTCAGGATCTTCGCCAATTAAACGTTGCTTTGGCCTGATGCATCTCGTCTCTCTGCAAATGTATTTAGAACCGAACCCAGTCCACCCATGGTTATGACTATTATCATTACCGTCCACATTTTGGGCATCTGTTTATATCTTATTATGTTGAGAATCTTCACATAAAGGTATCACGAAATTATCAATGAGGACCAAGCAACATCAAGTCTTCTATAATCATTTGTACTCTTCTCACAATTCATCCAAATTTCAATGATACTGTGATATAAGTTTATTGGGTTTTCCCATGTATCTGATTGTTCCAAGGCTTTAGTAATGATTTTTTGAATGATTTCCAATGTTTCCAGGCTTATTGACACTATTCCTGACCTCATATTCCCAAATCATGCAGTTTTTTATATCATTATGGTTATCATTTGCGTTGTTTTTATTCCATTTTTAAGTTTCAGGAAGCAGTGCAAGGATTGGCAAGCAGAACTTGATAGCAGAAAATATCAACCTTGAAATATGAACGTTTCTTGAGAACTGGCGGCACCTGTCTAAATTAGTTCACTTAAACAGAAAGTGGGATCGGTAAAGAGTATAAAACCGGAGGCCACTTACGAAAGTGCAATGAGGTAAGAGTCCTGGAAAAGGACGTCGATATAAGGGCAGCTGCTGTTAAGTGTTGGAATATGATTACCTTGAACAAACCTATGAAGATCGCGAAGGAAAAAAAGGAAGAAATTGAATTGCACCCATTTCTCTTCCTTGACTTTTTTTTCCTGAAACAGTGGAAACAACTGTACGATTTAATGAAGTCATCATTCAAGATAAAATAGGGAATTCGTTCAGTCGACGATTTGCCAGAAGTCCTTTGCGGATAATCATAATCGAGGTTGTGTGTTCCAGAAATACTGCTTTGTGTAGACAGAATCCAGCAATGTCAACTGTTGAGATGTATCAATCCACGCTGAATGCATCAAAAATATATTTACTTGCCCAACGAATGATTTTCTTACTAAGAAGAATTCCTGATATGTTTTTCCTGCTTAAGTATATGGTGCTGTAGTCGTGTTACGTACAAATACACTTCATTTTCTTTCTTGCTTCCCATTATTCTGCATGTTTTCACTGAAAGCCTATGATTGTGCTCGTTTGAGATTAAGTCACAAGTTCTATGAAATATTCAAGTGTGCATTCATTTTTGCCGATTTCAAATAAGCTATCGTCTGATAAGATTAGATTTCCCCCTTGGTTTCCAATTTTATATAGAAACTAATTCTTCAATCCATAAGTTGACAGTAAGGCATTAATAGAAAGCCTCAGAGAGTATTTTCTTAAAATGTAACTTGTCCAATGGAGCGAGGAATTTGAGAGAGCTTGCATTCATGCATTCATGTCCAGTTGTTCGATACATTATAACTTTTGGGGGATCAAACTCAAATGCTTGCAATTTGAGCAACATTAACTTTTGTTGCTTTAATGTTGAATGTATTGAGCGCTTTACTGAATACACTCATCACACATTGGATATCGTATAATATCATATTGTATCCCTGACAGTAAATTTCTTCGAGTCTCAAGCCTTCTCAGTATTCTCACTGTTTCCGCTACGTTGTGGTTTGCACTTCCTCTAAGATGTCTGGTGGATATTTTTTAAGGATGTCACCGTAAGTCTCCTCGGGTCTCCAAATATCCAGTTAGTATTACTCTCATCAATATCCATGCAAACCATAGTAGTGCTATGATATGCATTGTCTCAATCCTTCCTCTTATCCCTACCTCCTCCAATACTGACTTCAATTCACATTGCACCTACCATTATTAGAACTTCCCTCGCCTCCATATTCTACACCAGGTGATTTCATTGTTTAGTAATCGAATACATTTAGATGAGTTTTGCACATTATTCAATTTCAATTTGAAATCCCATTCCAATGTCTCAGATTAGAGTGATTATTGTCTGGACCATTATACAGACAATTATACAAACCATAGTAGTGCTGTGATATGAATAGTCTCAATCCTTCCTTTTATTCCACGCTTTTCCGATATTGACTTCAATTCCCTAGGTACTTCATATGATTGGAACATCTCTGGCTTTAATATTCAACATCTTTCTCCACTCATGGACCAAGTCCGAATACATTACACCCTTCCTTCATATTCTCAGCGTAATCAAAAGATAAGGCTAAGTCTATAATTTTAAATTTTTTATTATTATTATTATTATTATTATTATTATTATTACTATTATTATTATTATTATTATTATTATTATTATTATTATTATTATTGTTGTTGTTGCTGTTGTTGTTGTTGTTGTTGTTGCTGTTGTGATGATGATGTTGGAAAGTTTTGGTACATATCAACTTTTACTGACCAAATTAGATGTTGGATTAATTATTGCATGTCTAATTTTGTGCATACTACTACTACTACTACTACTACTACTACTACTACTACTAATAATAATAATAATAATAATAATAATGATAATCTTTCTTTTACAGGTTTCCTATTAGAATGAATGTGTATTAACAGCGCAAATGTGTTAGAGTTAAATCAAACTTAGAACAAACGATGACTTAGAACGAAAAAATAAGACTAAATATGGTTAGGAGAAAGCTTTTTTTCTCTATTTGGCTTGGAAATTGATGTATTTCTCATATGAAACGCCCCACTTCGGACAGTTGACGTAATAAGTCAAGACTTAAAGAAGACTTATAGGAGTGATATTTGCAGGCTTATAACACAATTCCACAACGATTTGAATATAAAGCATGGCGGTATTCAGTCATTACCTAGTTAACTGAGTCTGGACGCCATGCATAAAATCTGTGATCGACTACGATAGAGTAGAATCAACTCTATAGTCTTAAAACTTCTGCATGTATTTTGAAAAATAGGTGCCAGCATTGTTATTCTAACATACTTTCAGCGGGTAGAGACATATGTACATATATGTACATATGTAGAGAGAGCTGTACTTACATAAGAAACATAGTGACTTAATTCAGATTGTAATACGTTGAAGGTTGAGTATCTTTGGCTATTTCATCGTATCAACGACGAAATACTCCTTCGCCAAAAAGGGATATTGTCGTTACTAGAGATGGATTGAGTTCGGTGGTTACTCTTACTAGAATCAGTCCTAACCGATCTACCATGGTAATTTCCTGTACATTCGGGGGAGGTTACACCATTCCAGCCTTGGATCCTAACCTGTCTAGTGAATGTGTGACTATAAAAACACATCTTGGCAGTAAGGATAAAAAGAAATTCCTTACGCTTGATGAGCATATATATATATATATATATATATATATAGAGAGAGAGAGAGAGAGAGAGAGAGAGAGAAAAAGAGAGAGAGAGAGAGAGATACATCAAAAGAGTCGTGACCGTGAACAACAACGAATGCACCCCAAGGAAGAAACCAGTTTGAGGGCCTAAAAGCATTCTACTGGGAAGAATAAACATGTCTACCAACTTGAATGGTCATTTAAACAGGAACAATGAACAACATAAAATAAAAATAAAAAGAAAGCATAAAAATTGACAGAATCGCAGAAATGTGATGTATGTAATGTATCACTCGTATGATAAATCATTAGGCATATGGAAAATACTGGATGATAGATAATCTCCAAAACCTTGTCAAATACGAGCTTATGAACATTAGGATGGATATAATGGAGAATATGAGACTTATAGACGAAGAATCGGTTCAAAAGCCAGAATACTGAGCATTCAAGTAGAGGATATTGAAGAAAAAAAACCCCTGAATACAACCAAAGGCTCCGTCACCTTTTGCACATGACCCTGAATATCTGAACACCCTTCTAATTGATTTGCACTGGAAAGAGCAGGAAGCTACAGCAACTAAAATATATGTAGGGATCACAATGACTGGGAGGCTGAATAATTTCTGAGTAAACATTATGAAAAGATACGCCCAACAAAAGACGAAATAATATATGCATCAGCAAAATTGATAGAATCTAAGTGCATATAAAACAAAAACTGAAAAAAATCGGAATAATGCGTGAAGAAATATCGATATATGAAGAACTTACAAGCTCTGAAAATGCTAACAATAGGAAAGCAAAGGAAGTGAAGAAGGAATATAAATTGAAAACTCAAACAATATATATCCTATCAAAGAGACATTAAAGCGGGGAGTACAGTTAAACGCCCAAAGAATAAAAAGATTCTAAAAGGCAACCAAGTGATACAGACAAGATGAAATTTGCCCAACCGATGGGGAGAGATCCCGCTGAGAGGAAGCATAAAAACAGATAACAGTAAAAGATGTACCAACTGAAGACCAAATTGGATACTTCTTGGGAAATATCTGGAACGATAAAAAAATATACAACCAGCATGAAACATGTGTAGTGCCCCTTATTCTTTCAGATACAAAACCCAACTTTTAGTTAGATATCGAAAACGTCTCTTGCTGCGTCGACTCCTATAAAACCCCTGGATCCACATGGTCTAATGCTCATTAGCTCCAGGACCCTTAGCTGGTTACGCTTTTAGCCCCGGCACTTGTTGCCAGCCATTCTGTCTCTCTCTTTCCTTCTTCCTGATCCAATGCTCATCGAGCCCTTTAAAGACAAATCTGTTAAGATATCTTGATTTGTGATCTAGAACAGGCTCTAAAATGTCATATAAATGAAAATCATCTGGCATAAACAATGCGTGCAATATTTTACTTCAGGCCTCATATGCGTCCACAATAACCATGTGAAGCATTATGATGAGATACTGAACTCGCCCGAAAAAATCCAAACTTGATGGTAAAAGGGAGTTACATACCTACCTAAATCAGAAGGTAATCTTAAGGTTGTCGACCTATCGTAGTCTTTTTACAACCAACAAAACCCAATCACCAATATTGACATAGAGAACACAAACCTACGTTGAGCAGAACAATCTGAAGAGAGGTTTATCACACACCTCTTTGATAAAAGCTATGACACTCTTTGAATGATGATGGACCTGGAACACTGACATCGTTTTTCTCATTAAAATGATATAATAACATCCAGGAATATTTGCATAAACCATATTATATTCCTAGGAGATTCATTCTCTTCTCTTCTCTTCTATATCACAGTAATTTCTTTATCCATCAAGCTGCATAAAACTGAGTTGACGCAGAATAATTACGCCCCTAATCAACATGGACGATCTGAAATGATATGGGCAAAGATGACAAAGGGATTGTTAAATGACGGTTATATACTCTCGTGAAGATATAGGAATGAAATTTGTCCTGTTTGTTAAAGCCATATCTAAAAGAGGCAACAAAGGAACGACATCAAGGGAAGGTAAATTAGTATTTAGAAATGAAGGAAGGAAGATGTCCACAAGTATGCAGTGTGAGTGATGAAGTAAGAGTGATCCAGAAGAGAGTGTACAACACTGCAGACTGAGTTGTATAGAACTACAGTAGAATATAGGCCATCAAGACGATAGCTATCCCTATTGCAACATACAATTTTAATATGATCAACTGGAATCTCCATGTAATTTGAAAAATAGACACAGCAATGAGGAAACTACGAGCGTACCACAGAATGCACCAGTTCAAGGCTGACATTGATCTTCTCTATTTGCCAGGGAGTAACTGCGGTAGAGAAATGATGCAACTACAACTCACCTACAAAACAGCCACAATGGAACTACACCAGTGCCTCGAAATCACTCGGTATTTGATGTTAAAACGAATTGAACAACGGTAAAAATATAAAAAGGTTGTGCTTGATGGTAACAGAGTGTTGGAGAGAACTCGATATAAAATTGAGAAGTGGAGAGTATTCATAGAATAAAGATGTGAAAAAGATAGGCAACGTGCCAAGCAACCATGGCAGTAAACAAGTTGTTATAAAATTTAAACAGAGACATCTGCACAGACATTCATCCCTCAGAATAAATGCTGATGTTGACAAGAAAACATCAATCAGTGACTCAGGGGTGGTGGATTGAAAGCAAAACTGGACATATTTATACTGACCGCTTCGAAACTTCCTAGTAAGTATCATTAAAAAAAATGTGCCAACCCAAAATGCCACTTTTAACATCCCCAGACATAACAGAGTATTGAAAATATATCGTTGATCCTTTCAACTGGAATATATTGTTTGATGTTTGATGCATTTTCATTCCAGTTTATCTTGTGATTTCAAGGGAAATTCAAGTCCCATTGAATCATACTTTTTCAACTTTTTTTTCTCGAAAGATTCTCGTTGAAGCTTGTTGCAAAGGTCTAGATTGTCAACTCAAATTATTTCAAGTAGTCCATTTCTCTTGCATTTCAAGAGAAATATTAAATAGAATTTTACCTTAACTATGGTCCATGCATTAGTGTGTTAGATAAGGTTTCCATTTTTTAGTTTTGAATCCAAAATCTCGAATACTTTCCGTAATATTTTACTGTTGCAGAGTCTAGTGTAATCGAATACATTTACATTGTTTCTGCACATTGTTCAATTTCAAATTCCATTAAATGGTCTCAGATAAAAGTGCAAATTGTCTGGATAATTATTTTGAGATTCATATTTTGGAAATCATTATTGATCTTTCATTTACAATCAATGAATTATTTTTTCTAGTGATCTACAGAAATAATGTCGTCATGACTTTGCATCAGAATATCGAGTTGAAAAAACTCATAATCATAAGTAGTATTATCTGAAGCAGACGTATTTTGTTGTAACTCGAAGAAATAAAAATTTGAACTTATCAATTATCAACAATCTTATCTTTGGGAGTTTTCAGTTTAAACTATACTCTTTGGATTGCTACTCTCCATTCATAGCCAAAACTGTTGGTGTTAAATTGAAATTACAGTTAGATTCAAGTGAAGTTTAATTCTGATCACCCCTAAAATTTCACTGGAGGGTAAAAGTGTTATTCAAATATTTATTAATTATTCAAAAAGATCCCATTTGTGTTTTTATCCAGTTAACTAAAAGATTTTAGGAAAGTATTTACTTTTTCGCCATGTACGCAACCTTTTTTCGAGCTATGAAGGCCAGTGCCACCCTTGATATGTAAGTTGGAGTATGCTGAAAATTAGAAATATCTCAAGCGGTAATTCAATATGATGTGCGTTTGCAAGAGAGATAAATCAGTATTCTTATAGGGCTTCAATAGTCGCATAAACGTTAAAGTTGAAAGATTGAATCAAAATCGTCTGCTGCATCACTTTGCATCTTACCAACGATGCCAGTCACATATCTCAATATATATATATATATCTCAATATATATATATATATATATATATATATATATATATATATATATATATATATATCTCAATATATATATATATATCTCAATATATATATATATATATATATATATATATACATATATATCAATATATATCTCAATATATATATATATATACATATATATATCTCAATATATATCTCAATATATATATATATATATACATATATATATATATATATATATATATATATATATATATATATATATATATATATATATATATATATATATATATATATGTAAACAGATACATGTAAATGCATTGGCATATGTATTCATACACTCACACACACAAATGTATATATGTGTGTCTATGTGTGTGTGTATGTGTGTGAATATGTTGTTCACCATCCGATCATATATACAGTCAAGATTCCATGAGGTTAGAGTTGAAAACTCTCGATCAGCATACGGAACATAATGGACTGAAGCAGTGGCTTTTAAGACATAAACGAAGCAACTGTGCAGTCAATAGAAATATAAAACATGTATCTCACTGGTTTATTTGTTTAGTCTACTGGATTTTTATCATCATTTTAATGTAAATTTGTCCTCCTTGTGACTGATATTATATCGTAGTTTCGTGTCGCACGCTGCTGCTGGGGGGGTTACAGTGCAACTTGTGAAATTGTCGATACCCTATTTTGAAACGTAAGTATTTTTTTTTAAGTATATCCTTTAGTTTTTTTTCGTTTTTGTCACAAAGATTGAAAGAGATAACAATACTATTTTGCTGCATGTAAGGAAATGTTCAAAAGAAATCAAAAAACAAACTCAGCAAACGGCTTTTAGTTCTTTTTGTGTTAAAAGGAAGCCGGATATTTATCAAGTTGTGAGGCGAATTTTGCAGTAGTTCTATGTACAATACCGGACGCTGAAAGGCTGCTACTGATGATGATGATGATGATGATGATGATGATGATGATGATGATGATGATGATGATGATGATGATGATGATGATCGGAACCGTACCAAAGTCACTGAAAGCGTGACAGGAGGAACTCAGGATAAAAGGGGACGGTAGAAACTATACCGACCACAGCACTACTGGGGACTGCACGAATACCGAGGAAAGTACTAGGAATATAAGATCTATGACCTCAGCTGTTAGCAGTGGCCTAACGCTGAGAAGAAAAGGACAAAAAAACAAAATCACAATTGCTTGATTCTAATTGCACACAATATAAACCCTTTAAATTGGCGTTGGTCAATCCGAATTTTCAATAATGTACGTAAATTAGTTATAGACGATCCCTATGTGAGAAGTATGGATTCGATTAATGTAGTTTCGAAAAAAAAAATGATTTCTTCGTACAATTTTTTTTTTTCACTTTCAATTGAATCATCTCAAACCCTGGACTGATATATGCGTGTCAATAACAAAATATAAAACAGTCAATGTGATATATGTATTGAGAGGATATTTCTTTCTTGTCAGCTTGACACAGTTATTTCATAGGAGTAAACAACGGTAATTGGACCAGTTCAGAGAAGATCCAGCTTGGATATCATCCTGCCGACTATTCCAGACGACTGACTGAGTCGGGAATTAGTGCTGCAATTTTTGCTACTTTTGCTATTTTGCTACTGGATATCAGCTCGATGGGTAGTTCAGCAATGCAGTCGTGCATACTTCAAAGGGCGTGTCTGTTTGACTGGCCATCGATAGATATGTGGTAAGCTAACAAAATGCCCGGAATGTAAAGATCAGTGCTGTTGCTGTTGAGCTCATTCAGTGCATCACCACTGAGGGTCTTATTGTAACGTTCTTTCTTGGCCGTTTGATTGTAGGTGGAATGCAAAAGATATGCGGTTATTTGTCTGGAATAATTCCGTAAGTTTGTCAATAATTTCCAACGATTTCACGACTTTGGTCACTGATAAAGATGTCCATGTAGTTTAATCACATTACAACAGAGTCGAGGAAATGTGCCATTGGTCATGCGTTCTTGTCCGGAGTAGCTTTAACTTCGGGCCTACATGGAGAAATGTTCAGTTATGACGACAGTATATTTGTTACCATTTTTAGTTTCTAGAGGAGCACCAATGATGTTAATCCCCATCGGGCATCAGATCTCTAGAAATAGAGCACAATGACAGAGCTTCTTTGCGAACATTGGGATTTCTAACAAAATACTTTGGCATGCCTATACATATTCTTGTACATCGTTCCCTCTGTCTCTCCAAGAATATCTCTGAGATATTTTACAGTAGGTTTTATCTCTGTCAAAGTGACCCTCTATAACTGGATTGTCATGAAGTGTCTTCAGAATGCTGATTAGAAAGGTTGCGACAAGTATCTCTATTTTTATGGAAGAAAGTTCCTCAGTAAGCACGAATTTGCTTTGCTGCTTGACGGAACCGAAACTTTGCCTTCAAGCACTTGGTAGGATCCAGGTCATAGATAGAACATGATAAGCCTTGATGATGATGATGATGATGATGATGATGATTATCATCATCATCATCATCATCATCAGTCTTTTATCGTCCATTAATAGACATAGAACTTCCCAAGGATCTGCCACGATTCTCTATTATGGGTGTCACAGAGCCAGTATTTTCCAAATTCGTCTCTATTTTATCGGCATCGGTTTCATATGTGATTTCTGTTGTGAGACTTGATGTCCATCGATTGTTTGCCATTCTTATAACATGACCTGTCTTTGCCATTAAAGTTTTCAATGGATTCTATGATGTCTCAGACTCCCATTTTCTCCCGGATATGCTGTGTTGTCTAGTGATCTCTCCATGTAATGTTCAGCATGATTCTCTCATGTGCACGTTGTTTGCTTCTAAGTTTGTGGGTCTGTCTATACAATCACAGCAACTCCTTCATCAGGCTACATGAAGACTCTGAATCATTCCAGCTCCAAAAGAGAGGGTAAGGTGATACCAGCTCAATCAAACTCTTTGCAGCCTTGAATATACCTGATGGATAACAGAGGTTGGCCTCCGGATATGATGTTGTGTGTTTGTAGGGGGTGCGTAATCCGGCCTGCTAGAGCAGTTATTAGGCATGAGAATTCATGTGTGATGAAACATGGGAGGACTTCCGTGAATGTTGATAATCCAAATAATATGATTGAGTTTGGGTACATTGTTCACCAAAAAAATTTTTTTTAAATAGTTGTGAAAATAAATTATTTTCTGGGTAAAAAGAAAAGTTTGAATTAGAAGTGAAAATACTCAATATTTTGAATAGATACAGTTTCCATCCTGTATTAAGATTGATTTTTCTTTCTAACCCCCTTAAGGGCATCCGTATTCAACGAAACGTAATCTACGATTGGCTAATGACGTCATTTTTTTTCTGTTTTGATGACATTCTATTCAGTGTATGGTCTCTTAGTACATACTTTATAATCTCTATCGTTACTCTAATCAATCAACATACTGTGGATCTTGATTACATACTTTTTTCCTCATCATGAATTTATTTGTCAAGTTTTGGGTTATCATTTTGAGGGGTAAAGACTTACCAAATAATTGTCCCTTTTTATACAAAATGAATTCAACTTTTACGGTGCACTTTGCATACATCAATATTGCAATGCGTGTGGTATTGAAAAGTCACGTACGTACAAAAAGTATAAACTTTGGCAAATGTAAACAGTGTTTTGTCAACGCAGGGTAGCCTCGGCTATGCTCACCAATGCATATCAATTTCTGTACGTGTGAACAGCTGATGTTCATACGTAAGCAAGCCTAGGCTATAATAAGCTTTGTAGCTAGCATAATGATGCACATTGTATATATAATTCAAAATATATCCTATTTAAACATGTGCACATTATGTGATATCTGCAATATACTGAATAATTCTAGCAATTAATCAGTACAAGTAGCAGAGCTATCGCCAAGTGTGCCATAGGCTTGTGCAGTATTCAGTATTATACAATGTTTGCCTGAAGTTCAAATCGCTTAACGTATTACAGGTTGAAAGTAATTGGGATAAGTGATATATATATATATATATATATATATATATATATATATATACATATATATATAATGCTCTCCCAACGGAGCACTCTAATGGATTGGGGATACATGTGTGAATAAATATATCGCTTAAATTCAACCTTACTGACCGTCCACTTCCGTGGAGCAGAGTGAGAGATGACCAGTCTGGAGCTAAGGTTTCGATCCTACCTCAGGGTACTGGATGGAGTATTTATTCGCAGTCCCACTGCAGCAAAATGTGACACAAGGTCGAGCTTAACGTGGGAAGAATACGAAACCATCCGTCCAAAAATAGCTCCAGCCGACACGACTACGGTTGAAAAGCTCATTGTAATGGCTAGACAACGTCCGCCCCGAGAGCGTCTACCAGTGGACCTGCTCCTTTAAGTGCAATGGAGCAGTGCTGCCCCAGGGAAACAGAGACCCCGCAGCTGGGCAGAGTAATAATAGGAGAGCCAATGGACGAGACCAAACGATGCGTAAACGCAGCTTCAGTCAAACCTCATTGGCTAACGCTTGCACCGGCGCATTCGGTCTTTGACACCACCCACACGCCAATCTCCGGCCGATTCGACGGGCAAGTGTCAGTTACTGCATCTCGGGCTCTGCCGTGGAACAGATACTACACTTTGATCCCGGAGAAAAGGCCAGAAAAAGGGCGGCACGATGGGGTATGTATTCGCTGTCCCACAGCAGCAAAATGTGAAACTATATATATATATATATATATATATATATATATATATATATATATATATATATATATATATATATATATATATATATATATATATATATATATATATCATTAACGACGTCAAGAACAGCAACAAAACAAGCAGATATATAATAATAGGTAAACTCTTTTTTAAAGATCATCCAGTTAGGACATGGCATATGCATCAGTCGGCTTAAAAATAGGACAAGTACAGTAGACCATTAGATGGAATGAGGCTTTAGCAGGAATTGGAGCTGTGACCGATGAGGTGGCTGCTTTAACGTAGCGTTGTCCTTACCATTTGGCAAATGTTTAATTCAATGGTAAGAGCAACTCTACCTTTGAACAACTTATCAGTCGCAGGTTTGATTCCTGCAAAAACCCCGTTTTCTTTATTGGCAATATATATATATATATATATATATATATATATATATATATATATATATATATATATATATACACACACATTTTCAAGTGATAATAAAACATGCATTTATGGATATATTCCGTGTATGCACTCATATCCATATACACAATTCAAACACTTTCATTCCTTCATGGAGGTGATCATATGAGCAGCAAACATTCACAAATGTACGTATATATATATATATATATATATATATATATATATATATATATATATATATATATATATATAGTATATATATATATGTACATAAGTATATATATGTGTATATATATATATATATGTGTGTGTGCGTGTGTGTGTATATGGGTGTGTGCATAGCTCTCATACATGCATATTCAACGATGGACATCTCAGTTCATACTGTTTAATTTCCTGCAACACAAAACCACTGGCTGTTGGTTCTTCGTGAACTTGACCTAAGAGAAATGTCATGGCATTAGTTCGTTGCCAAACATAAAAAGGTTTGGACACTCCTCTGTGTTTTACCATTAGCGTCAGACACAAAAGACCCTCCTTTAAAAATGGAAATATTTTATTGCAATTGTGTTTACAGTCCACACCTAAGTCGGAATATTAATGATAAGACAAATAAGAAACCGTCAGATAAACGCACACTGTTCCGATTAATATTCATATTAATTTGTTTAGTCTTGATTCTATTTGCAGGTTCCTTAACCCCCCTTTACGAACCTAGCGTGATGGTCAGTTTAAATATTTGTGTGTTCACTCCCCGATATTTAAGACCAAAGGCTACCAGAGCGATAAAAATCACAACAGACTGAAGTCTTAATACCAAAAAGTCTGCATCTGAGAGCAATTTATATAAGCCACATTCACGAACACACGATAGGAACATTCAGTAGAGCTGGCCGTCTCCATGGATTGTACTGGCATTGGATGGGGTCTATGTTCATTCTATCCTATGAGTGCGCAGTTAAAGTCGTTCTGTGAAAAAAATAAGCAACACAAATAAGTTCATAATTGATTAATGATTTTTTTTTTGTTGTTGATTTTCCTAATGGAGATATCCAGTGGGTGACTAACCCTTATAAAGGTAGCTGATTTCCTCCCCGTATAATGGTTAACTATCCATGATCAATTTAGTAAACTTTCCCTATACTGTTAAGTAAACTGTGATCTATATCTCTCAGGGACTTTTGGATCTCCTTTTTATCAAGTAGTATTATAATTGCACAGTACCATATTTCAACATTTTTTTGTTATGTTTGAGGCGCTGAGCCAGCTAATTTCCAAGTGATTGTACAACCTGCACCTCCGAGCAGATGGGTTGGGATGATCTCTTGTTTCATATAAAAAAAGGTGTGGATTGGTAAAGAACATTTTTGGGGGTTCCACTAGTGATATTATATGTCGATTATCAATAGCAAAAACCCCAACAGAATCATTTACCAAAGCGTTGACCACGTATATTTTAAAGTATTACAACGCATTTATGTATGCTGTAGCTCCAATATTAGACAACATAAATATTCAAAGACAAAGCAATGCTTGCACACCAAAACCAGGAGAAGGTTGCAAATGATCTGAGCGTGGTTAAGACTTGCCACTTAGACACTCGCTGTGCAATTGTTACCAAGGCAAAGAAATTGATACACAAACTAATAAAGGTACTAAAGGCACAGTTTTCAAATTTTTCGCGGTCAAGGTACCGCCTGCTCCAAATTTCTCAGCAGCTGCCACAGATGTGTTCACGGGAGATGAATTCGAATTTTATAAAATGTGTTGTTAGACACTTTCTAAAACATATTGGTGAAAGATTCCTTGGTAAGGAACGCATTCTAAGATTGGCCAGATATCTTATAAATATTCCTGACAATCTATATACCTGGTTACTATAATTGTTGTTCTTTTTCTATAATTGCTTATATGCCTTCGATCTGTAAAGTCGTGCTCTTGAGCTATATCAGTTAATATGAGTTGTATTTTTAAATTATTATTATTATTATTATTATGATTATTATTATTATCATTATTATTATTATCATTATTATTATTATTATCATTATTATTCATAATACCAGTTGCCAAATGGCCATTGCTAAAAATTCAGTGACAGTAGGTCTCTTCAGGTCTCTAGCCCTCCTCTCCACGCTCTCACAGTCTACAGCAATGCTGTAGTTTATATTTTCACACCGTTACTCTGGTTGTATTGCTGGAGGCTGAGTGGCAGTAAGTTCCAACAGGTCTATAGCCCTCCCATTACATGTCCGTCACCTATCACAACAGCGCTGTGGTTTGTACCTTTTCTACACCATTTCTGGTCCTCCACCGCCGCTTTCTCTCTTCGCATGCAGTCTATCTGTGTCACCTCAGGCCTAGTGCATCATCATCATCATCATCATCATTATTATTATTATTATTATTATTATTATTATTATTATTATTGTTGTTGTTGTTGTATATAATGGCAGTATGTTTATCTCCATAAGCGATGCATCCAATTAAGTTTGAATAATTATAAATACGTGCATATAGATTTTTTAACGATGACTTCTTTATATACAGATTCGTGCAAGTACACACACATACACTCATTCATATGTATATATATGTGTGTGTGTACATATATGCGTATTTGCGTGTACATATATGCGTATGTGTGTGTACATATATGCGTATGTATATGCTTGTGTGTATGTGCATGAGTGTGATCATATTGGTAAACACTGGAACTGTTTCTCTAACAGTCCAATGGTTTGGATGTATTCAGAAAAAAATTAGATAGTTAGAAGTGATATCCAAATGTATTGATATATTTAGCATGTACATACGCACATGCACACAAGCACATGTACACATTTACTCCTCGTGCACCGCAAATTAGGAATTATTGGGACATAGCGAATAAACCAATTTTAATTAAATCAGGCGACTATCCCAGTTATGCGAGACATGAAAAAATAATTGTCAGTAGCCTGCCATGGTGCCTTAAGTGACTGCACGTCAACAAATTTGGCTCAAGCATCTAGTGCAGTCAAGTTTCTTGCACAGAAGGTTATTCATATACAAGTATAACTAAATACAATTTGTAACCCATTTACATGTTTAAATAGATCGTATTTGTAGGGGTTCAGACTTTTCACGCACTAAATGACTCATATGATTGTACTCATACACTCAAAGTATACCCGTTATATTAACATGACAGATAATGTCTACGTGAAGTTGGCTAAGCCATGAGTGAGCAATGGCCCAAAAAAAAGTCATTTGCCTCGTTCATGATGACCAAATTAAACGAAGTATTACAAAAGTATTTGACTTGCTTTGGTTTGATAGCTGCACACACCAATTGACTGGTTATTGTTTGTTAATAACCAAGACACTGCCACTGAAAAATCTCCAGTAGCATTGATTCAAAGGCAATATGTTAAATTTTATATGACCCAAAGGTTTCCTTTTGTTGAAGAATCTCCAACATTCGTATCTTGGATCGACTGAATCTGCTACAAAAAAGACTACTCCCAACCATTCAATCATTGATATACGTTTCAAGTTTGAAACAGTTGATGAAATTTCGAATGGTTGCATACTTTGTATAATTATTGTAAAATCGGATGGACACGTGAGGTTAGGCGTAAATCAACGCAAATTTGATTTAAGATAGTCCTTTCCCTAATTTCGTTCGTCTAGATTCCGGCAAAAACAAAAACAAGACATGATGCAAATGTTCCAATGTCATCTTTTCATGGTGTCGAGTAAATTTTAGGATTGCTCATGGAGTTTCTATTGCTCGTTCCATCAGTACCTAACCAAGAGACAAACCCACAAACTGAAAAGCATGTAGTGTGTGCATAAGAGAATCATGCTCAACCTTACATGGAGAGATCACAAGACAGCACAGTACATAAGGAAGAAAACAGGAGTCCAAGAATGAAAGGCAACCAATGGACATCACGACTCACAACATGGATCCCCAGAGATCACATACGAAATCGAGGCCGACAAAACACAAGATGGAGAGATGAACGAGAAAAAAAAATTCAGGAAATACAGGCTCCGCGACGCCCATGATAGAGAATTGTGGTGAATCCTGGGGAAAGTCTACGTCCAACGACAGACGTTAAAAGACTGATGTTGATGATGATGATGATGATCCATCAGTTAGTTATCGTCGCATTTACCATCATCATCAGCAGCAGCAGCAACAACAGCCATCTACCGTTTGTCATTGAACGTGTTTTTCTCTTTCAAGATTCGCCAAACATCTCTACCATGGTTGTCACGGAGCCAGTATTTTCTGAATTTGTCTACTTTGTCACGCCATCTTATTTTTGTAAGGATCCACGTTGTGGATCATTATGTCCAAAAGCTCTCTAACATTTTTGCTACTTGAGCCGTGTAAGTGAGTTATTTTAATGAATTTTATGATATATCGGACTCTAATATCCTCGAATAATCTGTGCTGTCTTGTGCTCTCTGTCTCTCTGTATGCTACGTTGAACATGATTCCTTCTTATACACTTTGCATGGTTCCAAACTTGAAGATATCCTGGGATTAAAGATGATAGATTTTATGGGAAGTACCGAAAAGAACATCGGTCAGCGTTGAAACACTTAGATCTCTTTTGTTCGATCGAGAATCCTCATTTTTCAATACGATAATCATTGGGGATGAAATGTAAATTGATTCCGGGAAGGCAGTCTAATTAATCAGTATTAACAAGGCCAATAACCCACAATGAAACTAATTTCTAATCTTCTTTGGTAAAATATAGGTGTATGGAAGTAGACCAGGTATTCTGATTATGTTTTGCCACTGAGAAATGTTGTAGTGATCTCAATAGAAGTGTGATATGGTTCAAAATATAATGAGGTAATTTCTTCTCAACCGGTAGGTTTTACAAGTGAGGTTATATTAATGAGTGTTATCTTGTGATGTAATTCTGAGGAATGATGATTTTTCTTTTGATCAAATCAGAGCAGATCTGCAAAAATCTTCACTCTCTACTTGTTCTTGCCAATAACTATCAGTTGTGATTTTTTTTCTATGCTTTACTACATTCCATCGGCAGTCAACATCTACTGAACTGGAGCTTCACTTTCAATCATGATGATGTTTCCGAGCTCAAAGTATCGAATTATTTTAGATGGAATGAAGAATGAGATTTCATAATTGGCTCATACTATTGCTGATAATGATAACGATGTTTTTTGTGGATGAATTTAACTTTTATTTCAATTGAACTGGTTTTGCCTCTAGAGCAAAATGCATCAACACTTTCCAAATAACTTAATATTAATACATATTTTCCCGTCAGTAGATATATTCATGAATTGTCTGGCAGCAAAAGCTGTCTCTAAACTAAATTTCACCAAAGATTAGATTTTCTGCCAGATAGTGACGAATTTGAAGTTTTGCTTGGATGTAAACTTCAATGAAATCTGTAGGGAGTTTACACATCTCCAAAATGATAATCAACTATAAAATACAGGTGTCGTACAGTTTCAGAGGTATTATATATTCTGAGTTTTTCCCTTGGTTTATTTCCTTTTTCTAATTGTGATTTTTTGTGAGCACAAACTGATATGACATTAAATCATTAAAAGGGTTGTGAACGCAAATCGCAGAGCCACTTCTCATTTTAGACATTTCAGAGTTTCAACATCATATTTTATTCATGTATCCTTCGACCGAAAAAAGAGTTTCTCATAAACTAAAACGAATATTTATTCTCCATGTTTTTTCAATAAACATTAATTACATTTAGCCGTCCGTATCAATATATAGGATATTTAAAGTGGGAGTGTATTGCAAATTCTAACCCCAGCACCGGCTGGTTATGCAATTCATTTTCAAATATGCATATGTACAATCAAATTGCATTTGCATTTTGATGATAGGGATAGTTTATCGGAAATTATGGGCATTATATTGTTTGATCTATTCCATGTAGTTTTTTTTCATAAACTTTGATTTTTACTTTCAAGTAACTTCTTTCCCTTGCTTATCCTAATAAACCTTTTGCCGGTCTATTCTCTCATTCATATTTCGCTTCGCCATACGCTTTCATAGATTCCAGGTCACTCCTTGAATATTTTTATCTTCCATCTAATCCCCATTCATTATTGTCTTCACGTCGTCATCAATGTTTCTTTTATTCTGTATTTCTCTCTTGTTTTTAATCAGTTCATCTCATTCTAATTTTTTTAGCTATTACATGTGATTGTTTCGTCCAAGTTTTATATAAATATATTTTTTCTTATATATATATATATATATATATATATATATATATATATATATATATATATATATATATATATATATATATGCAAATGACAGCGGGATATCTTGACAGCAAATAATTTCCTACATCAATGTCTCTTTCAAAGTACGACTTCTATCTATCTGTACACGCAAGGTGCTACTTAGAGTATTGATTGCGAAGGGTATCATCAAAAGAGCACTCTATATCCAGTTTGCACGTTCTGTTTATAGTCTCCGAACTTTTGGATGACACTTTTTTTATCCATCTATCTATTTACTTCCCTTTCTCTCTCTCTCCTTATATATATATATATATATATATATATATATATATATATATATATATATATGCACACACACACACACACACACACATATATATATATATATATATATATATATATATATATACTTGTACACAGGAAGTATTCATTTTGGGAGTTGATAAGAATAATTGAAAGAAAAAATCAATAATGAAACAAATCACGTTTATATTTGAAAAAAATCCTGAAAAAAGACGGGTGGAAGGTTAACTATTACATTCTATTTGGTGGGGTTCATCATTCTTGTTTAATGATGTTCAGTTTGGCATAACATTGAATGGCAACGATTCCGAAAAGTCAGTCATGATTAAATTCAAGATCAGCAGCCTTTCAGCGTCTCTTGTTGGACATGGACCAGAGATTCACAACTATCATGAATCATAGACGTCGCAAAGTTGTTGTTCGTCTTGCCATTTTATATCCTGCCGATCATGGAAACCATCTTTCAGGACCTACGTAGTATGTTGTGACGTCCATTTGACGTAAATCCTTAGAGACCATACGTGAAATTGGAGCTGACAGGAAACAAAATTGCGTGCTCGAATGAAAAGTAATGGCCCCTTGACAGCCACAATGTGGCAAATCCTTGGAGAAGCCCATGTCAAACGATGGACGCTTTTAGGCAGATGATGATGATGATTGACACAAGTGTGCAAAATGGCTTCTCACTATCGAATGGAGGATGAAGACTTGCGTATGCCGGACGATCTTGTTGGGGACTGTTTCGGCGAGCTTAATAATTCCTCCTTCTGTTAGGGCTGTCCTCAGGTCAATTTTCAACCTTGCTTCTTGATGGTTCAGCTTATTTGATGTCATCACATAGGTATCGGAATACTTTTTAAAAATATTTTCTATATGCTTACTGCGCAGGATAATTACAATCTCGTGGTAAGTGTTGATGTCATTGTTGACGTACCGATTCATAATCATTGTTTTTGTTTTGGAGTTGTGTATGTTCGGATAGAATTAAAGGAATGTATCGTCTCAGAGAACGAGGCCTTGATGCAGTTTGTCTTCATTCTTGAATAACAACTGTATATCATCTGTATATCCGAATCAATTGACAGTATGGTTGCCTCGATTCTTTTTATTTCTTCAGTCTTCTGCACTTATTTCAATGGATCTTACTTGATTCTCGAGTTCAAGAAATTTGATTCCCTACTGTTCACATTACGCTGTATAAACGCGCAAGACTTAACCCGTACAGACATTGTAGAGTTACGGCGATTTGGGACCTGCCTATCGCATTCCATGCAGCATATCAAAGAGATCTCCAGGCTTTTAATCAAGAGAGATGATACTGGGTTGATACGCATCATCGAAAAGTAACTGTTCTGTCAGTGTGGATCGAGGAATGAATGCTAAAATATGGATTCAAACAACCACTGCCTATTAACGTGATCGAATGCCGTAGTTTTATTCACTGGCAACATATTTACCCGTTTTCTCATCTTGTCTGTGATCAGTTGTATGCGATTAGTTATACTAATTCCATCAACCGTGCCTTAGCAAAATACAAGTCCTCGGTGAAAAAGCAGCATAGTGGTAGATAAAAGGCACACAATGAAATATACAGCTTTTGGTGACGAGAAAAGGAAACGCCGATAGAGAAAAAAATAGATGGAACTGAACTCGCTTTTGAGTGTTTATGAGTGAAAGATTAGTTCAAGTACCGGGGATGGTTACTCCAGGCAATTCTCACGAGACCCCTTACCCTGGTACTTAGGTGATTTATATTTACACTCCAGGTATACCGTTAGGCAAGCAGTGGGTATTTTACATGTAATGTTAATAATAGTGAGTTTGATAATGATAACATTCGTGATGGTGTTTGCGATGCCTGAGTCGAAGCCATTGCAAGGCTAATAGCATCGTGTCACGACAAACTGATGCCATTGAGGATATTTGGCTTCAGTTTTGACATATGCTTCCTTTTACTAGATTTTCTTCTTTTTTTTTCTCTCTCCTCATGACTCGTTCTTTTTAATGTCTTTTTTCTCCTGTTCCAATCATTCCACTCATTTATTTTTGTTTTGCTTCCATTCGTTAATTGTTTGCTTTATTGAGTAGCGTACTTTTCATATCAGGAAGCTATGTTCGAGATGGAAACGTGTGCGTATGCATGCCCCACTGACATGGAAAAGAAAAAAACGTATCTTCGTGTATGGAAACTTTGAGGGAAAATCTGATAGAATCTGACGCAATTGATATCTATGTACACATGTGGACGATTTGGGGAAATATTTGCAGTCATAAGTAATTTCTATTGCGTATCACAATCATCAGCATCATCAACATCAGCAGCAGCAAGAGCAGCTGCCTTTAAACGTCCCTAGTCGAACATAAACCTTCCCTGAGATCCGCCCAACATCTCCATCGTGGGCGTTGCGCTGCAGATACTCCCTGAACACGTCTAGTTCACCACGCCGTTTTATTTTTTGCTGGCAGCAATTTTACGTATGATCACAGAACATTGTGAGTTGTGATGTTCTGTACTAGTCTGACCTTTTTGCAACAAGGCTTGTCCATCGCCTGCTTGGTTTTGCTATTGATTTTTGAATATCTGAAAATTTTCCTCAAATAAATGTACCATCCCTCAATGTGATATCAAGTATGATCCTAACTTGTGTATGTTGCATGGTTCTTAATTTGAAAAGCATTTTTTCAAATTTCTCAAAAATATATGAATACGTACATCAGTCATAAATATCATCATCATCATCATCATCATCATCCTTTGAACGTTTGTCATTGGACATAGACATTCCCCAAGATTTGCCAGACTTCTCTATCGCGAGCGTCGCGGGCCAAATACTTTCTGAATTTGTCTAGTTTGTCTCTCCATCTAATACTCCGCTGGCGTAGGTTAAGCATATGGTGTCTGGGGATCCATATTGTGAGTCTTGATGTCCATCGGTCGTCTGACATTCTTACAATATCTTTTTTTGAAGGATATTATGATGTCTCTGACCCCTGTTTTCTCCCAGGTATATCATGCCGTCTTGAGGTATCTCCATGTGAAGTTGAGTATAATTCTTCCATGTACAATTAGCATGGTTCTCATTTTGCGCGTCAGTCCCTTGTTGGCGATCCATAAGTGACTTTCAGGAGGATGCAGCAGTTATGTGGTCTTCTATTTAGGCACAGTTGGATCTCTTCGTTTTGAAAGGTGAGCTTGCTCTGCCAAAAGCTTGCTATCCTAGAATGATTCTCTGTTTGATTTCTGTTTCTTTCGAAGGTCTCGTGGAGATTTGTTGCCCTAGGTGAATGTAGTAGTTTCCTTTGCTCAGTTTGGCGTATAAAGATTGAAATGTTTTCCTTTTGTATTTAATGCAATGAACTTTACAGGAGTCTAAAGTCTTTTTCACCATTGTTTGTACAAACTTTCTATCCGATCTTTTGAAATGTCCTTCTTTCCATTCCTTTTTATCAAAAAGAAAAGAACCTCTTACACATCGTAAATGATTATTTTTCTTCTGAAAAATATTATCTACAAATATAAGGAAATCTAATCAGCTCTATTAGTTATTTTCACTGAAATGTGAAAATTGATAAACAAACTCGAACAGAATGACCTCAATTTTATTATCATCCCTAAGATCATTTCCTGTCTCCATCTCTGGATACAATAGCAGGAGGGGAACAAACATACATCATCTCTAACAAACAAACATAGAAATCAACAAAAATGAATTAAAAACTTTGAAAACACTTTATATTAAATTGAAATATGAACTATTCGTGACTGCATTTACATTACGCATGGGTTTAAAAAAAGGAAAACAGAAAAATCGACAGAGAAGTGTTCGTTGTGTCTATTGGAAAAGTGTTCGAGCAAATTTAACTTTCATTTTTGCAATTAGCAATCAGTTTGTTTTAGCCACTGATTTGATTTGGAGAAGTAGGAAAGAAGATACACACACACATACACACACACTCACACACACACACACACACATGTATATATATATATATATTATGTGTATGTGCGTGCATGCATTTGTGTGGAGGAAGGAAATATAGATTTGTTTAAATATGTGTAAATTTTTTTTAATTTGAATAACCACTGACTTATTAGGGCAATTACCAACACAAAAATGTTTAGATATGCGAAATAAATTAAATCAAATGATTTGGATTTAGATTGGAGCAAACGTCCCTAGCTGATTCACTTAACAGAACCAGTGAAGGTACAGTTGGCACAAGATTGGTAGTTACTGATATACGACACAATGTCAAACAGAATGAACGAAGATAAGAAGAATGTGTTCACTAACCTTCAAAGCAGGAAGGATGCCTTTCTCTGCCTCGAATGCTGACGCTTAGCACGGGGAAGAAATTTGAAATACAGCCGTGACTGCAAGTCAAATCTGTGATTCGATAATTGTTTGATATGGAGAAAAAAAATACCGATAAACACCTTCTAGGTGTACTGATTTCGTAATGTTTGCCATGGGGTAGAATGAATGAGTAGATGATTGAGGATTGACCTAGGGAGATATAGGTAGATTACAACTACGTACACTACAATTAATTATCTTCATATATTAGGAATACTAGAAATAATTCCAATAGAATTAGAGATAAATATTATGAATTCCTGAATAGTATTAACCTTTAAATGTACTTTTGTTTATGCTATTTCCCGTTGTACTTCTTCGGTAACGTATTATGTTAATTACACGGCTTTTTGAGTTAATAAAGAGATTATGTTGTGTGGTACCTGGTAAAGTTTAAACTCTCATTACAGTGGAAAATTGATTGAATATGTCACATGGTAATATTCCACCCCAAATAAGTGGAAACTAAATTACGAAATTATATATTTTTATATGTTCTTCATAGATTTCTTTTTTGTTGTTTATATTTTTTCAATTTCGAATGATTTAAAACCAGGATTAACTGAGTGGACTTTGAAATACTTCATGAGTAACATCAGGGCTTCCAGATCTCAATATATATATATATATATATATATAATAACTCTGGAATGTAGCACTCCGGTGGATGAAGAATTGTGCGTAAGTAAATACATTGCCTGAATTCAGTCCTATTGACCGTCCAATTCTGCGTTGGACAGGGATGAAATGCCAGCTTGTTGGTCTGAAGCAAAGGTTGGATGGTCAATAGCCATAGTGGAGAGTTGTAATACAACGAAACAGCTGTCTGTGGATGACAAAATTAATAATTATACACGCATATATGAGAAATTTGAGACCTTCCATTTTTTTTTCGATGTAGTCATGAAATCAACGCATATGAACATCATATAAGTACTGTATTTATTTCTTAAATTGCATAAGGCATATGTAGTGACATAAATTTTTATAAACTATATTTCTTAGTATTGGATATGTCCTCAGTTGGATTTTTGTTGTTGTTGTTGTTGTTTTTTGCGGTCGGTAAAAGGCGTGGCATACTGTCAATTTTGTTTTACCGTAATTCCTTGCATTCATACTTTTTCAATTCTTTTATAGGGTATTTGGCATGTCATCTTTGGAGAGGCTACCTTATCGATTGCAGGATCATTCTTGCAGTAAACCCATTTTCTCCAATTGTTTATTCTATTTGTATTGCCAAGGCAAAATGATACACCAAGCATGAAATAACAGGAGATCATTCCAAATAAGAGTTTCAATATAAAATAACGCAATTCATAATTATATATATATATATATATATATATATATATATATATATATATATATATATATATATGAAAAATGGTACATTATGATGAGAACTTAATAATATTTTCAAAAATATTCTTTGCCTGAATGTGTTGGTGTTTGACTTGTAACCAAGTAGAAAAGTTATGTCCTTTTTAATTATGGCTATCATTCAACCGAAGTTAGTATGGATTTTTAGCTCGTCTTTGTGTGTATCAACAATCTGACTTTCTTGTCTAGACGAGCGATACCAAAGAAAGATAGCCGGTTGATGTAAACTGGTGCATTACTGAGAAATTGAGGATGAACAGGATGATTGTAATAACCACACACACACACAGTGAGTGAATATATATATATATATATATATATATATATATATATATATATATATATATATATATATATATATATATATATGTATATATATATGTATATATATATATATGTGTGTGTGTGTGTGTGTTTGTGTATGTGAGAAAGAGTGGGGAGAGAGAGAGAGAGTGTGTTTGTGTATGTGTGTGTGTGTGTGTGTGTGTGGCTGTGCGTTCCAGTGTGTCCGTCTCAGTGCGTCTGTGTATCCTGAGATATCCTGAAAAACTCATTATTGTATGCTTACTATAAGCCAGATGCAAATCTACTTCCTCTGGGAAAATTAACTTGAATCTAAGATTTAAAATTATATTTTGTTGCATCATCATAGTTAAATAAATAGATAAGCAAAATATATGACATTCACTTACTTTTATAATTGCATAAAACTGCGCTTGGATGAATATGTAACGATACGCTTGTTCATTTCCTACCCCTGTAGTCATGAACATCTGCATATTGCTGTTTACATCAAATGTGGATTCAGTCAATTTGCCTTGCTTGCGAATTAATATATAGTCTAGATATGAGCAGAGTAATACGTATGTTTACGTATATGTATTTGTTGAAAAAGAGACAAACACTTTGTGGTGAAGTATGATTTTCGAGATGAAGCTTTTATTCGGATTAAAATTGCAATTCAGAAATGAAGTAATATTAACCTGTGGCTCTACCCCAATAACCATATGAACATTCATGGTTTAAGCTAAGATTAACTTTACTCAGACAACTGCTGAACATTCGCAACGTGAACAAAAATAGACCAAAACGAATGAGATGGTTTGACAAACTTGACGGGTTCAGAAAGTACTGACGCCGGGATACTCATGATAGAGAAGTGTGCTAAAACTTAGGCGGGGATCTATGTCAAATAGGGACACTAGGAGGGTGAATATCATCATCATCATAAGTAAACAGCTGAAACATGGAAGTTAACCAAAAGATAGAACCTCACAGTGAGAGGGATGCAACGTGAACATGACAGAATCATGCTCAACCTCAAGATCATGAAACGGCACAGTATATTAGGGAAAAAGCAAGAGTCTGAGACAGCAGAGAAACAGTTAGAAAACTCATATGGCAATGGGCAGGACATTGCACGAACATCACATCTCGGAATGTGGATCCTCATAGATCAGGTGCAAGTCTGTAGCCAACAGAGAGTAAGATGGCGTGACGAGCTAGATAAGTACTGGCTCCACGATGCTCATAATATAGAGGTCTGTCAATTCTTGGGGAAGGTCTGTATCCAACAACAGCTACTAACAGACTGATGATGCTGATGCTGCTGCTGCTGCTGCTGCTGCTGATGATGATGATGATGATGATGCAGCATGAATATGAGCGTGTAAAAAGACAGAACCATATTAACGCATACACTCATAACCAAATCCTTGAATACACATATACCTATCTAAACATACATTTGTATTTGACACCTATGCATACGTTGTCTTGGGTTTTTGAGCCAGCTCTGCTTTGTTTTCCCCTTTCTTTTCTACAGCTGTTATGAAGATGTTCCGTCTTATAGTTTGATTGGCTCCTCACTGGGTTTATTCATTTTGTTGATACCAATTAACATGTCTAATTTTATATCTTTCATTTCATCTCCGAGATCGGTCAAATGCACGTCTGTTAAGGGTACACTGATGGTGTATGTTCATTTGGTGATATTGTCGCTTTCGAAAGTACAATACCCGAACCAATTCCTAGGCTGGGCCTTTTGAAAGCGCTGATGCAGCAGAATCGGTGGTTCTCTATGTGACATTCTTAGTGTTGTGTTTGGGCGTTAGCCCTTGGAGAACATACCCCTATCCAAAGCATATGATGCGGTTTGACCTTTTTGAAGCGCTGATCCAGCAGGAACGGTCGGTATAATTTCGATCGTGCGAACCATAGCGAACGTTAAGCCATACCCTTACCACGCTGCCTGATCACGTGTTGGCTGAGTTTCTGGTGGATTGGTTCCAACTGATGTCAATCAAAGTAGGGTCAGAGCTCCCCTGGATCTTAGAAACCATTGTATCCCCTTTCGATAACGTAGGATATTGCCGCTCAAAACTTCTGACGGGATAAAATCAGACTTCTTCATCCCATAATTCGGTCACGATGACATCAAATTCATTATCAACACTCAATGTCAACGCATGTTCAAATTAAAATATTGAAAAATCAAATAAATAATATGGAAGTTAATAATATCTATCAGGATCGATCTTTCTTTTACATGGTTGACTTGTCGAAAGTTTTCTGTCAGTGTTCGAACACTGAAACCGGATTTCTATTCTCGATTTTCCTTCCCCCGGATGGAATGAGCCATTAACTGCTAATCAAACTTTGGATCCACGAGTGGTTGGGTGGTTGATTCTGGTCCGTTTATACCTCTCGTTTTTTCAGTTTTAATTTACAGCGATGTTGATAGATAAAAGACGAGTTGATTTCAGAAGAGATGAGTAAAAGGGAAAACAGCTTTACAGAAAAGCTTCGATAGTTCGGGTTAGTTAAGTGGACATGTTGAATTCAATGAATATGGTGTCAGTGGCAACATATCTGAGGCACCTGAAGAACCCAGTGACAAATCAAAATGAATATGGCTATATTTTTCAGTAATAAGAGGTACACTAGTTACTCAAAAGAAACTTTTTGCACCCAAGCAAATTATTTTGGCAATAATCTGAAATTACTGCATCAGTCTGGCTCTTTTCGAGGCATCTGGATCCTAACAGTGAAAAAGAAAAAATGATCTATTCTTCTGTTGAACATTTAAGTTGTAATTACATTCGACTCAATCTACCATTGGTCGGTAGTGAAACTTTCTTTCCCATCTGACTTGAATATTCCCACGAAACAGTCAACCGACAAAGAGATGGACAGCTTCTACGGCAGCTTGAAATCTATACTTCATGATTAAAAAAATACTTCAGTAATACTATGGGAGACTTCACTGCTCAAGTAGGACAATGGAATTAATGCTGTGTCGATGAGTTCGATAACTGAATACGAAACAAAAGAGGTGATCAAACGGGTTCAAAATCGTGAGCATATTATTCAAGAAGAACCTCTTTCAAAAACAACAAAACAAAACAAAAACAAACAAGCAAAAAAACAAATAGAAAATGGACTTGGAGGAACGTCAAACACGAAATCAAGTTCCAAATTGATTGTATCCCAAGAAACACAAATCATCAAGAAGTCTCTCAGTACAGTTAGTATCCAGATAGCCAATATACCAAAAGAAATGGGAACCATAGAATAGAGAGGGATCAAATTGTCAAACGTGACTAATTATTTTATTAAAAACACATATTACCCCAAATAAGAGACACAGAACGGAGAGCAATTTCGAAGATTTCCAGTGAGGAACTACGTGCAAAACAAAGCGAGCCAGCAAACAAACAAGAAGAGATAAAGCCCCAGAACCAGATAACATCCCCATCAAGGTCTACAAGAAGCTGTTGAAGTCATGACTATGTCGTCAGCCATTCAACTTACGTTTCAAACGAAGCAAAATCTCCGATTGGGACATCACATAATGTCCTCATTTCAAAACAAAACCTGCCAGGTCTAAACAACTACAGGCCAATAAGCGTGCCCAACTGTATCTACGGGCTATTCGAACATTTTCCATCTCAATTTAATAAATCATCTGAAAGAGAAAGCATCAGACTACGAAATGTCCCTCACTGTAGAATTTATTTACTTCAAAAAAGCTTTCAAGACCCAGGGGTCAAAGATGGTATCCTGCAACCAGGTATAGACCCTGTATATGCAAGAGTATAGCAACATGTCTAAGAGACTACTGTATTTCCCGTCAGTCAACAAATCTCCACTAAAACCGAGAAAGAAGAAAAATTCAAGCAAAGGATCAGGATTACAAGCTCTCAATAGGACAAATCCGACCTCCAAGGCCAAAAAACAATTCGTCCGAAAAAGAAATGTATGCAAACAATGCATTTTCTTAATAGTTGCCTATGGTGCTGAAATGTGGAACCCGACCAAGAGATTGAACCATGCAATACACAAAGGAGAAGATTGTTCTCAAAATCACAAAAGATCAAAAGACAGGCGTCAGAGATATTGGAAAGATCAGAAAAATCAACAAGCAACGGTATTGGCCTCGTTGCAAGAATGCCAGACAAGCACATCACAACTTGGTCCTCAAACAGCATACGCAAAACAGTGGACGGCAGATTGTAAGATGGGTTGGCGAACTGAACAAGTTCAGGAAGTACTTGTTCAACATCACAAATGATAGTGGGGTGTGATGGAATTTGGGATGTCTGTGTCGAAAGACGAATGCTAAAAGTTGTCTTTTTCTGATGATGATTAGATATACATTATTTCAATATGTTGTCTTTGAATTGTATCATATGATGTAGGTTCTGGTTGCAAATTCATATCAGTAATTTCATTCTTTACTATGGAGTTCACCAGCTTTTTTCATTATAACACTGTTATATATATATATATATATATATATATATATATATATATATATTGTGTCCTCTACAGACAGTTGTTTAGTTGTTTTACAATGCTTCAGTGTGGCTATAGACTATCCATTATCCAATCCAGTACCACGGGTTAGGATTGAGACCTTCGCTTCAGACCTGGAGGCCGGTATCCTACTATTGCTCCACCGAACTGGACGGTCAGTAAGTTTGAATTCAAGTGATACATTTATTCAGCATATATTCCTGATCGGATAGAGTGTTCTATTCCAATGGAAGAGCATTGCATAAGTTTACTATGAACGAGTTACCTCACGTAAAGAGTGCTCAACCCAGAATAGGGGAGCGTTAATTATTTTGTCATCCACGGACAGCTGTTTGGCTGTATCACAACAATGTGTGTGTGTGTGTGTGTGTGCGCGCATGCACGTTTGTATGTACCAGTTGAATTAGTTTGGCATCAATTATTTTGATAGGCTTCGAAAAAAAAGCATTTGATTCGAACATTGGATACGAATTGGAGGCAGATTTTGCTGCAATGTCATAACTATTGTGCTGTTTGATTGCTACCGCCTCACCCAAGACCTTTGAGCTCCAGCTGTAATTTGGACATTCCCAAAAATCGACTGAGGAAAGGTTTGATTGAAACGCCTATTTACTGAACAGGGGTGTTTGGTTACAAACACAGGAACAGTATGCATTCCAAATGATAGAATAATGGTGATAAAGCAGCAAAAGAAAATAATTGATAACAAGGTTACAAGTTCAAGTTGACCCCTCCCGTTGACTTCAGTACCACGAGTCAACACGTGATTTTAACAAACGTATGCAATTTCAAAATGCAGTGTTAGGGCAGGTCTTAGACTTGCAAGTTATCTTGGAATTTTTTCAGGGAATCGTAATTCCCCAAGTAGGACCGTCGTAGATGACAGTGAGAACTGTCGATGCCGATTTCCGGGAAATAATTCTCGATCACCGACCTTTTTCGAGTGTATTTATGTTTTACTTTTGGACAAGGGGAGTTGTTGAGGGGGTAAATAATGTTCAGTACGAAAAAATTAACGTCTGCACGGGTCAGAGGAATACTTAGCCGAATAGAATTGTGGCGATTGTCTACAAATTACTCAGTCCAAAATGCTTACATTTTGCATTATCCTTGACAAACATCACTCGAAATCCTTATTGGAGTAATACTAACCGTCTTGTAAAATTCAAAATAGGACAGAAATATTAACGTGATTGTCTAGCAAATACTTACCTAATTATATTTAAACCTAATGTTTAATGTTGAATGTATCGAGTTTTTTTTATGGAATAAACCCATCACACATCGGATATGAATTATCATATTATATCAAATCATATTTAATGATATCATATTATATTACAATCCTGATATGGGTTGATATTTCTGTCCGATTTGGGATTTTTCGGGCAAATGATTTAGTTTATTTCAGATTTTTATCTAGGACATTTTGGAGCGGGAGGGCATATTTTTGTAGGTGTTTTTATTTGTTAATGGTTGGCCATTGCTTATTATGTTCTTTCGTTTTATTCAGCTAGAAACATAAACGTATTTGTTTGATGGAACCTTACTCCATTATATATATATATATATATATATATATATATATATATATATATATATATATATATATATATATATAATCTATAGAGTAAGAGTTTTTTTACACAAACACGTAACAAAACATGTTTTATATATATATATATATATATATATATATATATATATATATATATACATATGTACGCAATGGAGAAAGGATTCATCGCTCAAACATGTTTATGTTTCTAAATACATATTTATATGTGTGTGTATGTATGCTTGTGTGTGTAAGTTGAAGGTATATAATCTGACATGAATAGTCCCAGATTCAAGTCGGATAATACGGTTTGTCAAATATTCAGATATCTTAGAGTTTATAGATTAGATGAAACACCTGGAAATGGACGATCTGTATCTACATATTTATACTGTCCGTTTGCATTCATACTTCCAAAATTCTCAAATGAAGATAAATGTGCCGACACGAATTTCAGAGATTCAGCCTACTAATTTCTGAATATGTGCCTTCAATGCTTGATCTAAAGAAGCATATCTCACTTCCCACCCTTGAATTCCGATATATTTTCCTGTCGAACAGGTTTGGCCTCCAACGTTTGATAGGTAAACAACATCAATCCAGATATAAGAACAACAATTTATCTCTCTAAACCATGTACCCTATCAATGTTTATATTTATTTTCGCCTCGTCCCACCCCTACGAAGGGAAAATACGGCATTAAGTTCTTTTGGTGTGGGACCCTATATGCGTACGGGTAATCAATGACAATCATTCCTTGCGATCAGTACTGAAAAGGTATCTTAAGCAACCAAACCAGTCTCCTTTCTGTGTAATCAGGAGGTTAATTCCAAGGGCTCGATTTGCTCGATTACTCATGTGTCTTGCTTCAAGACAGAATTGATGATGGCCAAAAGGACCAAATAGCTGCGCTTTATATAATGATAAAACCTGAAATATATACATGGATGCTCTTCAAACATAAATGAAAAAAATATATGTTTTTTATGTTGTCATGGCACGGGAAACATTCTTATATTCACCAATTGGCAACTGAATTTCCAATGAATTGTCTATTTTCAACGAAATACCCCCAAAATATTTTTCGTTTTACTAATATCACAAACGGGGAGATTTCATAAAATTATAAATCACTGCTTAGGGTGGTTATCATAAGTAACCTAACATTTAATCCAGAGAGGAGTAAGCATTGGAGGGGAGGGGAAATGCAAAACCATTTATTAGCAATATCAAATTGAGAATACGATGCAATGAAGCATGGAAGAAAAACTTTTATCTCCGAGACTTTCCCTTTGCAAATGGTTCCTTTGAACTGTGGACGGCCATTCTTTTTCCTGATTTCCTCTGATCAGTGGGGTGGACACTTTCGGATTGGATGGGAAAAAGGTGAAGAATGATAGTCTATTCTGGCATTGCAAATGGCAATAAAACTATGCTATTAATGACTTTTAGAAATTATAATCAAATAGATGTTGACTGGGACACGTGGAGACGTACCTACGTGAAACTGCGTTAGGCACATGTATTTATAGATTCACGCATCAAAGAGAAAAAAGAAAACAATCGAAATGACAGGATCTAAGACTAATTCGGTTGATGAGCAATTAACACATTGAACAAAATAATCGTAGATTTTAAAGAAACATCAAAGTAGGCAATCTGGGTATCAAATTAACACTTCAAATATATGGGTAACAGCAATAAGTTGTTAAATGAAATAATTGGATGTGTGTCAGTAGATGCCGAGACTTTTGTATACGCAGACATGTTTCAAGCTAACTTCGCAATATACATATGTGTGTGTGTGTGAGTGTGATATATATATATATATATAAAGAGAGAGAGAGAGAAAGAGAGAAAGAGAGAGGACAGGAACTCCTAACTATGATTAGTGATCCAACTGCACATGAAAGGAGACGATAAACTCAATGGTAAATACCGACCTAGTACTTTAAAGGTCTGCTTCGCTTGCGTCTACCTCAATGGCAACCCGGGAGTCGTTGGAAACTTTCTTAAATCCTCGTCAGTAGAGCCATAACAAAACTTTACATCCTAATCATAACACTCCATTCTCGAATGTACTGACAATTAGATTTGAAACATTTTGGATGTTAATCAACCGCTTGAACAGGCAGGCTTTAAATGTGACTATTCGACAATAGACCATCTGCATTTATTAAACCAGCTAATCGTAAGGACATCAAATTGAAACAAACAACCTAGATTATGGAGAGTAATTTGATTCGATGGAAACGGTAGTCTTCAGCTCGATGCAAGAAAACAACGTATAAATGAAAATGATACAAATCTAATTGGACATACATACAAAAAAAAAGCACAGCAATAATCAGCTTTTATAAAAGTTCTAAAAAATCAAGATTGGTAAGAGAATAATGCAGTGAGGTATAGTATCACTTAATGTATTTACAGTGGGACTTGAAAACACTCTATGAATAACGTACTGGAAAATAAGAGCAAAAATTAATTGAGAATATTTGAACAATTTAAGAGACTTTTGAGATATTGTAATGATATCAAAAACTTTGGATGATCTACAAAGCATGTTCGATTATCGTAAAAGAGAAACAAGGAAGAAGGTTAAAGATCAACTGAATGAAAACAAAACTAATTTTTAGTGATAATGTAGCGTAAAAGACTCATGAGAATTTTGAAAGAGTTGAGGGGGAAATTTACCTCGGTTAGGCGTTAAAGGTAAAGAAATAGGACGGTGTTGAACGATTGGCTTGAGAGCGTATGGTATGAATAGTGTTGTATTAAAAAGCAAATTGCCAATATGCTCAAAACGTAAAGTTTATAATTTATGCATAATACCGACAACGATGTATGATTACGAGATTCGGAAGCCAACAAAACTGCCCCAAACCTAACTCTGAACCACAGGGAAGGCGATGGGGAGAGCAACGTTAGTAATAATCCTTAGAAATATAAAAAAGATCAACATTTCAAAGAGCACAAGGGAGAGGGGTGTAGTAATTGAGCAACAAAAATGAACTGTCTGGGCAGACGGAGTAAACACCTAACCAATCGGTGCCTCTGGGACAACAAAAACAAGCCAGATACATGGGAAAGGACTTTGTCACACAGTGGACTTGAGCCGGCTGCTGATATATATATATATATATATATATATATATATATATATAGAGAGAGAGAGAGAGAGAGAGAGAGAGAGAGAGAGAGAGAGAAACTACGTACATACATAAATACAGTTGTATTGATATTGACCAGGTATGATGTAAACTCATGAATTAATCAAGTATTACTTGACGAGAAGCGAGTCAATCGGAGATAATATTTATAGATTGGCATTCACCAAACTGAAGTTTATGTGTAGGCAGACTTTCTTGCTTTCTTTATTTAGCTCATCAAGCATTAGTTGAGGGTCGTGTAGGTTCTCTGCGAAAAGGACAATGTCGTCTGGAAATCTTAGGTTGCTCAGATATTCGCCGTCTATTTTGATTCCACTATTCACCCAGTCCTGTCACTTATGGAGCTGAAACATGGAACTTAACCAAGAGACTGACCTGCAAACTGAGAAGTATGCAACACGTACATGAGAGAATCGTACTCAACCTCACATTGAGAGATCACAAAATAGCACAGTATATGAGGAAGGAAACGGGAGTCCAGGACATGATGAATTTATTGAAAACTTAAATGACAATGGGCAACCCATGTTGCAAGAATCACCGACAACTGATGGACATTACGACTCACAGCATGGATCACCAGAGATCACATGCAAAACGAACGCCGACAGAATACAAGATGAAGATATGAACTGGACGAATTTAGAAAAAATACTGGTTCTGTGACGCCCACGATAGAGAAGTGTGGCGAATCCTAGGGATTTAACGACGGACGTTAAATGACTGATGATGATGATGGTGATGATACACCGAACTGGGTAAATGCTATCGAAACGCCATACATACTGAACACACAGGAAAATGTGAGATTTTCAATAAAAGTCTTCGCGAGTTTCAGTCCTTTTGAATGGCTTGGGACCTCAAACCACCGTGACAAAGTTTTACCAAGCTTCTTTTTTTTCGATCTTAATGAGCTTCTTGTAGAATACTTGCACTCTTAACTTCAACTTCTGTGATCCGACAAAGACACTTGCTTTGACTTTTGTCGCAGATAGGACGCTGAGGCAGCATCTAATAACAACGGGGATCAAGGCAAATATTTTGAACCTGATTTCATTTGCAATACATCAGTGTCGAGTCATTTGTACCAGCCTCGAGGTATGATGAATACAGCTGGGAGGTCATAAAATAATAGTCATGTTTTAATGTTCTTAGTCGTAATCTACCATGAAAAGTACCTGAAAACAACTATTTCGGGGTTATTTCAGAAAATTTCAATCATCTTTCACATTTTGCTAACATCATGCGCCCGTGTGTGTGTGTGTGTGTGTGTTTATATATGCAGTACTTATTTCAGAAATAAATTTGAAGTTTTTGACTTCGGTGGATTCGATTTTGCATCATCTCAAGATTTACAACCCGTCTCTCTCTCTCTCTCTCTCTCTCTCTCTCTCTGTCTACCCCTCTTTCTCTCTCTTTCTTTAAATTGATGTAAAAACGTAGTCATTAATTATGAACTTGGTCTGTTTAGCAAATATCAGTCGTGAGGACTAGATGCGAGTCTTTGACGTAATTTGGTGTAATAACTTGAGAGATTTTTAATTAACGAAGACAATATTTCGCTTCAGATGATGGATTTGAAACGGTGTAAAAATCGAATTGGATTACCTTAGTCTTGAGCTGTATTACTCTAAATTGACAAGTGTAATGAAATATGATCCCCTGTGAAAACTTACACGTGGACGCACACAAATGCATATGTGTGTATACACATATGCATATGTATGCGTACATGCTGATGAACTTTATATTGAATTTGCTCAAATGAAAATGCAAAACACTCTTCTCTCTCTCTCTCTCTCTCTCTCTACATATATATATATATATATATATATGTATATATATATATATATATATATATATATATATATATATATATATATATATATATATATATATATATATTAATGTATTAAAGGTGTAAATCAGTAATTCAATATCCAATGAGTGGTTTCATAGAGTTTTCGATGTATTCAACATTAAGTCAAGTTAAATTAAAGCTCTAATTATGGTGAAATTATGGACTTGCTACACGAAAACGTTCATGTCCCTACCTTTTGGGGGCTCTTTCGGCGAAAGCAGCTAAAAAATGGGGGCAGAGAAATAAGCGTGTGTGTATAGTAATTCAATTATTTCATCATATATATATTCATATATATTGGGAAAGTTCCCTCAGCTTCCTTTGTATTCGTCCCCATGAGCTCATTACCCCTGGAGCATAGGACCAAACTCCAGTACTACATTTCCTTCACGCGCACTCATCGACTTTATGGGGCCAATCCCTCAGCAGGTTCTGTAATCAAGCTAATATGACACGTTGATTCAAAATCAGTACATGAAAAAAATGTTTTTCTGTTAACGTTGGGTAGACATCTACAATAAACAGTTGTTAAATTACCAAGGATCAAAATGGAGTTCATTAACAATAAGCTTATAAAGAGTCTGAGACTAATAAAGCTAATGGCATTTCAAATGAAAATAAGAATCAATGAAGATAAGTCTAAACAGTGAACTTCAACTAAAAAATACCCACGACTGATGAGCAATAAAAAGAATGCCCTACTGTTGTGACATCATTAATTAAAAATGTCATAGTGGAAATTTGTTCGACGCCGAAACCAATCTTGAATATGCTGACTATGGCATGCATGATAGTGCAAAAGATATGATAAAATCTGTTTCCTCCGGGAACTCGAAAACTAGGAACTAGCAAAGAGTCCTGGTGGTACCCTATGCAGATTGGAAGACTGATTTTTTTTTTTTTTGTCTTTAAGAATTAATCCATATTTATTCTACACTATCAACCACAACTGTTAAAAAACCTGTCGACATACTTTCCCGAGTTTTTTTTCCTTTTTGCCTGGTGGGCAGACTGACAACCTGATTGGCTATTTATACATCACACGTTCAAGCTGCACCGATGAGACTAAAAGGCTGAAATCTATTCCTTATTGGGAGAAAATACTAATTTCTCCCAACTAGACGCCTTTTTTTTCCCTTTTCCTTGTTATATATACTTTTACTACATTTATTTGTATTTCCCTTCATGTTATCATTTTGATTTCGCCCAATAAGCGATTAATGATAGACTACACCTCAGTAATCAATTCACGTGCAGATACACACACATTTGCACACACGCACACACACACATACACACACACACACATACATATATAAATATACACACACACATAATGCATATGGTACAGATAAGAATTGCAATATAGTATAATATAAAGCAACGTGATGTGATGGGTTTACTTCATAGAGTGCTCGATACATTCACCTTTATACTTCGAAAGTCAAGTGGTTTCCGAGTAGAGCTGGAAATAATAACAATAATGATAATAAGATGTGGACTCGCTACACAAAAAAGTCCACCTGATAAGACCCTGAGAGGGCAAAAACATGAACTAGTTTGTGTAACGAATGCACATCTTATTATATATATATATATATATATATATATATATATATATATATATATATATATATATATATATATATAGATATATATAGATATATATATATATATCGTGGTGTTGCGATAAGATAACTGAAAGTTGATTCTTATATATGGGTAACATCTTTAGAGTCATCAGTTAGGTAAAAGATTCTAACGTTAAACTATAAATTTGATTTCGATACAAGGTTTATTATTCGTGCAAATAATGTACAAGAAGTTTATTTTTATATGCGTTTGGTTTTACTGTGATTTATCTTTTTGTTATCTTGTTCATTCAAGTTCATGTTATATTTTCTTATTCGATTCCTGAAGTATCAGTAACTCATAATTATCCTCTAATACCTAACTGTACAAAGCCTGTCTACTGATCCTTTAAATATCGAGTAGGTATAAGCATCGATTCCTAAATACAGTGCAGTCTACCTGTGTCACTACTACCAGCTCGTAAGCGTTTGAGAGATCTCACGAGAATTAGATTAACAGACGGTCAAGGTTGAGACTTGCTGACCGACTTCCTCGAAACCAGATCAGGTTATCTGGAATTGGTCCTAGCAAAGTTTATTATCACGAGATTTATTATCTCTTGATACATATGCGCACACATAAATATGCATAAAGGTAAATAGGATGTCTGCCGTAGATCAGCTATTAGCATGCCCGTATTGCAGCTCTGAGACCGATTAAGCTAAGCTTAGTAAATCACTGCGTGCATTGATACATACACATGTATATTGTGAAAGATTTCTAATTAACATAGACTACATTTCGCTTTTAATTCATTTTGTTTTATGCGTCATCAACTTTCAGTATTAAGTATCTGCTTGGAGCACTTGGAGCAGACGGCATAATACATAACATGGTTACCGTAAAATCAGGATTTTTTACATAGAAAAAGAGATAACACAATACGTAATCCTATAGTTCGATATGAAATTGAATTTTGAGACAACAATTTAGGAAAATTATCGCTGTCCGATGAAGATAGCTGTTACTCGAGCCTGACTACTTCTACTACTACTACTACTACTACTACAACTGCCATAGCTCTAGAAATGACCTAAACGCAGTCGATTCTTGTCTTAACAATTTGTAGGTTTCCTTTTTTTCTTATATGTAGATTTTCAAAGACTTTTTCGTGATCTACATGTCTCTTATGGTCAAACATTCTACCAGAAATTTTTTTGAGTCAGTTTCTGAAGAAGAAGGAGCAAAAAATTACTGTGCCAAACAAATTTATTTCTGTGGGAAGATTCTTTTCGTTTTCTTTTGGTAAATTATTGAATTATCAGTAATTGTAAGTTGCCGTGGCTGGGGTTCCTTTTATTATTGGTTATTCCCCGTGAAAAATGGATTAATGAAATTTCTATGAAATGGTATTTTGTTTTTTGAGAAAAAAAATCATGTACACACACACACACACACACACACACACACACACACATATATATATATATATATATATATATATATATATATATATATATATATATATATAACAAGAGAGAGGTACTATATCATAACAATACAGCGAAAGAAAAGTTCTCCAAAGTTGTAGGACAATCAATGGCAGGCCTGTGTGTGAATAATTCGTCACTAAAACCGAACCAATGCTTCAAACGAAACTGAGTTCGAATCCTACATACCAATACGACGTGGCCCTAATAGGAGAATGGTCCTTCAGTTATAGGTTTAACTGAAATATCCTTCACCAAACAGATGCAAGCTAGCTATGGGGGTGTCAATTGTCCCTCAGCTGGAATATTCAAACAGTATGGCTGACCTGTGGTCGAGACCATTGGACATGATCAATCCGTAGTTGATATATGGTTGAGCTGATAGGGCAGGGTAAATTCTGTGGCTTTTGCCAAACTGGACATAATTCAAAGTATGGCAGTTTCTGACTCAGAGCTACGTCCCCAGCGTCGAGTTCACGCCCAAGTATTAGTGTAGCTTTATTATGTACGATTTTCTTTCGATAAGTCGCCACTTGAATGCGTGTTGCCATCATCCATTTCCTCTGTAGTATGTTTCAGCATCAAGCTGAAGAACAAGGACAATAGAGCGGGAGGCATTACATAAACCTGTTTGACGCTATTTGTGATTTGAAAGGCTCTTGAGACTTCGTTCCCAAGCTTAATTCTGCTTGGTCATACCTTATGCAGTTGGATTATCACGCTTGGAATGACATCAAAGCTCTTGGAATATGTTCGAAAGATCTGATCAGCTTACTGTGTCAAATACCCTACTTAGTGTTGCTAGTGGCACTCTTTTTAGATTTGGAGATGAACACCATGTCAGTTGTACCACAATCTGCTCTAAACTTCTGTTTGCTTTAGAGAGATGGTCAACAGCAATCTCAGCATATGTCCTGCATAATTCTCGCAGGGATGTTGTCAGCAATAGGGACTCAGATTATAACCTATGTAGTTTGAGCAATCTATAACATGCTTTTGCATTATTCTATTCTATAACTGCGAATTGTTACCACTGTTTTCGTGAAACCAGTGATTACTGGGTCATTAATGCATTGTGGCGTTCTGCCCAGCTGAGAGCGTACACAGGGTCAAACATTTGTTTGAAGATCACAAAAGCGATTCTATTGATCTCAGGAGCGTTACAATCTTTTAATTTCTTACTTGCTTCTTATTTCCTTGGAGTATTGCCACTGGACTGTGCAGTTTATTTGCTGTTTACTTATGGACGTACTCGGATCAGTGGTTTAAGATTGAGTCCTTGTCGGTGCATAGTTCTGTCCCCTGAGTATTGGATGAGGGATTTGGAGCTTGGTCAGAAGGGTCATATGCAGCTTTTAATGCATAGTCTTTTGTGAACAGCGACATCAGGGCAGGAATTGAGCATTTTTAGTCAGCTCACCCGATCAATAGTTTTGTAAGTCACGTAAACTGTCGTGTCATGCATGTAAGAAAACCAAATTCTTTGCCACTTAGGATGGCTGGATGTGATGGGCCTTATGGAGGGATCTCTAGGAGAGATAACCTTGGATCTTATCATTGTTCTCATCAAACCAATCAGTTTTTTAGGTGAATAACTCAAAGATCTCTTTTGTAGTATCTAAGATGGCTGATTCCATGAAGTCTGAGAGCGCTTCAAATCCTCCTCCATGAAGTCGTCTGCCTTAGCTTGCAGTTTCTGTTTGGACGTTGCATTTGACCTTTTGTTTTGGAGGCTACCAGGATGGACGGGTATGTAGTTGGCTTGAGCTGTAAGTGAATGCAGGGCTTGCAGCAGAGTGGACCATGGTCAGCTGGGCACTCTGCACAAGGCGCGGTCTTTTTATACCCTTTGAATTCATCGGGATTTAGTCAAAAAAAGAAATATTACTTTGACCAATTGTGCATCCATGTTATTTTCAGTACGTCATTTTGTTGGAATATCGGTTGTGGTACAGAAACCTGTTATTTTAGAATTTCCTATTCCGTGTTTTCCTATTTCTACACCACTAAAAGAAACTGCATCCCTGTCAAACCATTGCATTCGAATAGCCAAAGATAATGATTTAATTGGTGGCTTCTATAGTTGAAAGGGTTTGACCATTGCGTGATATTCCTTTGGAAAGAAAATTTAGAGTTGACTCTGATATTATATATATATATATATATATATATATATATATACATTTATATATATTATTGTGTCATCCATAGACAGCAGTTTCGACATTTCTTCAGTGTGGCTATAGATTTAAATTATCCCATCCAGTACTGCCAGGCAAAATTGACACCTTCACATTAAACCCAAAGGCCGATATCTTACCTCTGGACGACGGAACTGGGCAGTCAGTAAGGCTGAATTTAAGCGATATATATCTATTTACACAGAAATCCCTCATCCACCAGAGTGTTCAATTCATATATATATATATATATATATAGATATATATATATATATATATATATATATATATATATATGTGTGTGTGTGTGTATATATATACATATATATATATATGTGTGTGTATACATATGTATATATATATATATATATATATATATATATATAGAGAGAGAGAGAGAGAGAGAGATACATATATGTATTCCATTGAGTAAACGATTCAAACAGAATAAAAAAGCTATGAAGGATGTGAGTTCAAGTCTCTTTTTCTGATCAACGCCATCCACTCACTGGCAAAGGGAGTCAGTCATAGCAAAAGTTGCTATGAAAAGCAAAAGAAAGTAGTAATCATAAAATTACAAATTATAATCTATGATACTTCATCAAAAAAATAAACAATGCTGAATAATTCTTTTGAATTTATCATATATATAAGCAATGTTTGCATTTGTACAACTCTAAAGCTTTTTGTTCAAATTACGCTCTCTATAGAATCAACTTAGATCATTCAAGATTATACAAGAATGACAGTCTTTGCAGTAATTTTCGTTTGTGTGCACGAAAAACTACATTATCAACTTCACCATAGAAAGAAAAAAAAGCGTAATTTGCTATACTTGTAATAAAACATTTATATTAATCTTCATTAAAAACAAGCAAAGAGTTATACACAGACACTTGTCCGAGTACTTGCATGGAGATCTCTTTGCTATGAGAAAAGTGAATTTTCATGCATTACCATTTTTTTTAATTGCTTGTTTTATACTGCAAGTATCTGTTTTTATCAAATGATTAACTATCTGCTGTTTCTACCCAAAACAAAACTATACTGGTTGGTATATAGAAAATCACGAATGATAAATTGTAGAGAGAAATCTTATAAATGAATATCAAAACGACCAAATGAATCAAATATTTTAATGACTGACATAGGGGTTCCAGGAAGTTTTTTATACTAAAATAAAATAGTTCATCACTCCCGGTAAATCCTCAGTGGGTGTACATTTTTTCAGTTTCGTCATGATTTTTTTTTGTGTGTGTGTGTATGTATCCAGACGTTAAATAAAAGCTGGATTTTTACTGATTTGATAAGCACTTTCCTTGAACAACTTACTGAGCCCGATCCTTCCCACACGCACATATGTGGCCGACCTCATTATTCAACGTTTAAAAGGCTGCTGAAAGCAAATTGTTTGATGAATAGTCTGGAGGTTGGAGAATCATGATGGTTATCGGTACGATAAAATAGAATTTGCAAACCAAATAATGTAGTTATTTGCGTCTTTTTTCACACAAGTACCCACGAGAGAATCATGAATACCCACCCCACCGAATTAAAGGTAAAATAGCAGAGCTGATCTTAGTTGGCAGCAATTGTAGAAAAATGACAACTCTTGATGTAAAACCAAGAGTGGAAGTTTGACTACCTCTCAACTATGGATGAAACAAAATTAGGTTGGGGCTTGCAATTAGTTAAGAACTAAGTTGCTGGAGATAATCGGTGTTCAAACTAAAGGACTGGTGGGATCCAAAATTTGAAATGTAAGAAGAAATAAGCACTAAGTTAAAATTTAAAGCTAGGAAATAACACAAAGCGTATCTAAGTATTATCATCACTGATGATATCCCATTACTGCTCTCTGGAAACTGTTGAAGTGTATATTTCGACAGAAAAAAATTTTTAAAAGACACAAATTCATATCTAATGGCGTGATAAGATGTATTTTCATCCTGCAGCGATACTAATATGAACTCTTGTTTGCTCAAGTTGGGTACTACTTGCAAACCACATTTGGGAGGTTTCGATCCTTATGAGAATCTGATAGCACCTTGAACACCCCATCTAAAAAGGGGCAGTACCATGCACAAGATATGATCAGAATATTCAAAGTAACAAGATGTAGCTATGTTACCTAAATGAAAATATCAAACAAAATTTTCTACGTATCGCAAAGTCAGCACTTTGGTATTTATTAAGATGGATATAAAACCACCATTCAGTAAATACTAAAGGTGTGAACCCCAAAAATTACCCAAGAAAAAGTGAGGAGATGCTGATATGACGAGGTGCCGGAATTATTTTTCCAAAAGCTCGGGCCAACAATGAAAGTGATTTCTGTCTAAGACCAGACCACGGACTGGACCTTGAAGAAAGAAAAGAGAATTGGTGTTAGTCCAAGCCTCGCAGAAGAGAATCATAATCAGTAAATTAAGACGGTATTTACTATATTTAGTAGTGCAGTTAGAACGATTCTAAAATCACTCAATGATGGATTTACAAGTAAATAATCTTGCAATAAACGAACAAAAGATTGTTAAGTGACTAGCATGTGTAAAATTACTTCCAAAGATTCAATAATTAATGATGCGAAAAAAGGCGATGACTGTTCGATACTGCAAAAAGTGACAGAGTGATGGAAAATGGGAAACCAGAGGAAATCTCGACTCAAAAGATGAGAAAAGAACACTAAAATGGTTTCAAAAGTCAAATAAAAGAAAATCTTAGTGAAATGATATGAACAGGGCTAAGCATCGGACATTAAGAAAAGAAAAAGGTGATAGCAACCAAAAACAAGACCACTATAATGGGGTGATAGTGAAAAGTGTTATCAAATAGCTAAATGTTATGTACGGGTCAGGTATATGACTTCGAGTCTCACCGGCAACTTCAACATATATTTGAAACACCACATAGTTGTCTGTTCCAGTTGTAAGACATCATTGAATAAATGGGTTATTCTATCTCTGATTGAATAAGTCACTTATTGAATCAGATTATCAATATTTTGCTCATTGAATATTAAAAAAAAACGATTGCAATCTTCTGAGGAACGTCCATAGATGAGTGCGTGCGTGCATGTCAACGCGTTGATTTTAAGATTTATACTGAGATTGTGCCACGTTCCCCGGGAGACAAACTGCATGTGCTCGCAAATCGGAAGGGCTTATTGTATATGATGACAGAAAGGATTTCCTCCCAGCGTAAGTCAATGTGCATTACTCAAATCCGGGCTCTGGCCGAGCAGGCATCATCACCTGATCGGGAAAACAATTAAATGAACGAACACATGATGACACGAGCGAGATTGGGGCTATTATAAAAAAAAACAAAAAAAAACGTATTGACAATTATAGCCTCACATCCGTTGACCCTCATAAAGGCTGACACACACAACCTGCCTCCGCACATAATATTTCATATGTTATTTGTGGACAAAAAACAGAGATAGGGTGAGTGCAAACCATCGGTTACCATCATGACATCCACGCCGATTTCTGATTTCATTCATTGCTAAAATAATTGTAGTTTCATATGGTTTGATAATCAAATTTTGTTATTGCTCTCCGAATTCATTTTGGCGGCATATTACGTACTTCACTCTTTTCTCAATGATTTTAAGAGGACAAACATACTAACTTTGTTGTAAAGACTACTTCTCAAAGAGACATAGAGTAGATAGATATAGCATACTTCGTACTAAAAACAGGACAGACACTATGACCTGGTTATACTATTCACTGTCAGGAATCGTGGGGTACAAATGATGTGGGCATTGCTGCAAATCCTTTATCTTGAGCCATGCTGCAAACCCTTCATCGAAATCAATTACATTAGTCTGCTGTAAATATACTGAATTTCACGCCTATGGTCTCAAATGCAAAATTTGAAAGAGATAATAGCCTTCTTCTATTCTTTATACACATGGTATACTGAAAAAATAGCACATATACACCTTGTTATCTATAAACCATTATGTCATGGATGGATGTATTAAAATATGGGAGATTGTGGCGTGATGAATGTTGCCAAACTCAGAAAGTCCTGGCTCAGCGACCTCCATGATATCGAGAACAGGCGATTCTTGGAAAGAAAAGTCTATTTCCAACGACGGACGCTAATGTACTGCAGCTGCTCTTGCAGATGATAATGATGATGGAGAGGTGTTTCAACCCGAATAGAAAATACACAGTCGAATGGGAAAATAAGAACGAATCATTCTGTGAGAAAATCGACTTAACCGACAACTGACTGAAAAGGTTTCATGTCATGTGAACAACCAAGATGTTTTAAATTAATTAGGTAAAATATTGTTGAATTCTTCTTTTATGGAAATACACTTTATGTCAAAGAAAAAAAAATAAAGGCATGCGAAAGCTGTAAAGGGATCGTTTATGTTGATGAAGAATTATTAAGTGTATTACGAAAACGTCACTGCGTTTTGCGGATACCCTGAAGTTCTACTGGATAGAGATTCAATAATGCTGCATTGAACTTTCATACCTCCAAAGAATCCGTCTGTTGCAATGAAATATTTCAGTGATCCAACAGGAGGCCTCACTTTTATGATATAACTATGATGATGAACAATGTCCTAACTTTTTGTTTGACAAAAGGGAATCTGTATATGTGAATTATTCTCTCTCTCGGTATGTGAAACAGTTGGGCTATAATTTTTAAGGGAATCAGACTTTTATCAGGCAATAAAATATGACTCTATCACTAACCTAAACTAAAACAACAAACATGAAATTATGATGAAAGTGCTAATCAAATCTAATGATCTGCTTTAACGTGCGAATTAATATCATCAGAACGTAAAATATGGTTGATCATTTGGTCGGGTCTGCTCGTGAGTATGTTCAGGCCAAACGGCTCGAGTAGGGGTGCGCATGGATGCAACCCACATATTTCATTTGATGACATCTCAATCATTTGCTTTCCTGGTTAGTTATATTTTTTCTCTTCAGGGCGACGCCGCTGGGTATCCAAGCTACATATGTTATATTTTAGGAGTTGCCTTTTCTAACTAGCATAGATATAAATGACATGTTTAAAGTAGTAACTGAAACCAACGCGATGCACTGACGATTGAAGAATTGCTGCTTCGTTATAATATATATGTATATATATATATATATATATATATATATATATATATGTGTGTGTGTGTGTGTGTGTGTTTGTGTGCGTGTGTGCGTGTGTTTTAGCTTTTGTTTTGACTACCTTCTAAATCAACTGCAAACCTACCAACCCATGTTTTAGCTTTAGATATTTTCGGAACTAACAGAATATTTTAGGCCGTAGGCTAATATTTGTTCAATTAGTGGGCATTTAAGTTTAGGTCTAAAATTCCTACGAGTTACGGCACTTTCTCGTATTCAAACTCAGGTTGGAAGGGATTTCCTTCGGTCAAGAAATGAGGCACGCTTTATTCATGGAGTACAAATACGAGAAATTGTCGACAGTAAAACGTAGTTTCTATACATAGATATATGTCACGAATTTTATGGATCCTTATTTCATAAAAAACCAAAAAATGTCAATGTTAATATAATCTCCCTATAAAAGGATTCAAATGATGCAATCAGACCTTTGGTTTACGTCGTAGCGATGACGCATTTAACGTCCCATTCCAATAAATAGATCAAGAAAACGAAGACCACCCTTGGCCCCAATAAAGTGGTCAACCCACAAATGTCACCGGAGGAATCCAGAGAGTGTTGAAACCAGGTAATACAGCAAAAACTCTGTAATGGAAGTCAGTATTTCTAATTAGTTAGAGTCTTTGGACGACATGAGAATTTAAAATGCATAAGAAATGAAGAAAATGAGACAGGATGATAAAATAGAACAAACACCTAAAGGATTAGTATCATAGCAGTAGCGATCCTAAATTAGTATGGTTGTTTGACAGTTTACTGATAAAGAGAAATTCGATTGCAAAGATCATGAAATAAATCTCACTCGTTTCAAGGAGAGCAGTTTCCCAAGAGCCCTGCTACCGAGTAAAGTGGTATGAAAATAAACGGAATATTTTAAAACTCTAACTTTTTTTCTCTCAATGAACCTGTTGGCTTTCACACTGATTCCATCCAGCGAAGCCCAAGCAAACGAAATGGGAAATCAAACAGGACGTCTCTCCCAGTTGTCTATAAACCTTATCTGCACACCTGTTATATCACGCTGTTCTGTTGTTTTTTCAATTTACTTCAGTGAATGAACAATATGGATCTGAAAAACAGGATTCCCTCTCTCGGTGAGACTTGAACTCACGTCTCCTTGAAGACAGTAACAGCTGTCTCTATCAATTGAGCAAATAAAAGTCTACAGTTGGCTAGATATCGAGACTAACCTTTGAACACACCGTGTAAGGAATACGTTCCGGTTAAAATCGTATCCAAATTGACTTTCCGCACTCATTGTATAATAATTCACCGAATGTCTGTACGTGACTGTCTACCGCGAAAACTACTCAACGTAACTCCATGGTTCAGAAAATCTACTCAAAATGTGTTCAGGGGTGTTGATCAATTACTAAAAGAAAATGTATATTGTGACGGACACAATTTCTCTTCCGTGTGTACACAAAAATTGTCTGAGAGCGGGCAGTTGTTCTGATTGTTTCTATAGGCGGTGATAGAGTAAGAGGGAGAACACAAGTTAGTTTAGAAAGATGTTTTCTCTCACCCAAAACCTCAGAAAATATCTATGCATGCAATATTGTTTCTCTGATTATTCCCCCTCTAGGAACTTTAAATAAAACTGTGCTCTCTTCAAGAATAGATCTATTTACATGGTGTACATACAAAAATATCAGAAATGAACATTTGATGAGAATATTTCTTGGAAGTAAAATATTTGGAAAAAAAATTGATGAATACATTAGATCAAAATGATTCGCATTTATCTTAACATTAACTTCCAAATTCAGAAACAATTAATAGAATTAACTTTGGTTATCGGTGTAAATGTTCAATGTGGAATTTTTGTGTAAAAATTCATCACATTTTAAAAGATACAGAAATTATTTTTGATATATCTTGATTTTAATACATTTACTTTCAGTTTGAATTTTCAGATATAACCGATCATTTTGATTGTCAAGTTTCACATACCGGCCATGTTAATATTGAAAACGACGCACAAATAATACATATTACCAATTCACAACAATAACAAATTATTTCATTTCTATTTCTTCTATTTGAGTAGATTTATTCACTCACTGCAAAAGTTGCTACAAAAAGTAACAATGATTTAGATTTGTTCAGTAGAAAAATTAGTAAGAATAATTTCAAGTTTTACCCCTGTCTTTTTTTCCTTTGGTATATCTCTTTGATTTTAAAAAGAAATGCTATCTGACTCTCATCTATCGATCTTTCAATTGTATCCTTTTGGATATCAATTTACTCCGCCCATCGGGGTGGCATCTAGTGCAGTTCATATAAATTTACTTCCTTTATTATAAATTCTGATAGTATAATTGCATATTATCATACCATGGAATAATTTTGTATTCATTTAAATGAAGTGTTTGCAATCCACTGACTTCAATAGCAGTAATCGTTTGATATTATTATCGGGGAATTTAATAAACAGTTACATCTGTAATAGGTGACTGTAAGAAAGCAAAATTCAGCAACATGGTCTGACGATTACTATTTATTCACACTGGATGATATTTTATTGTAGTTACGTATGAGACTGTACAAAACTTGGTATATGCGGATAACATTACCTATGAGTATAGGAACAAATTTGCATTTGTTTTATTCCTTTGTAATTTGAGCTTGTGATTCAATCCACACAATAGGGCATTATAGTGGGGCAACCCAGCCAATTAAGTGAGCATTTTTACGATAAAAGTATATGATTTGGTACACTTATAGTCGAAAACTTTCTAAAAATATTTTGATCCTTGGCCGCCATGAATTTCCAATACGTCGTCAATGGCGGCTGCGATGAAGATATTATGATATGATTAGGTGAATCTTTGACCATACTTTGATCTTCAGAGTTTCATTGCAAGTGGCTCCCTTACCTGAAGTGAAAATTCCATTTGAGATAGAATTGTGTAGACTTGTCTGGTATAGATGATCTGGGTGCCACATCATACGGATTCAAGACTAAAAACTAGTGATAAAAGTAACTGTCGAAAGCCATGGTCTATTACGGGAAAGGTTATTCGGCATTCGACTTCATAGTAACAAGCTATGCAATCCTAGGCAACTTTTACATCATTTGAACTTCCTAACCAAAATCTTCCTACTTTCACGGACGCAGCTTTATAACTGCACGGGAATGCGTCTGGTAGCATGTCTTGAATGGTTTATAGAACCCCTCAGATGTCTTTGACCAGCTTCATCTATACAGAGACGGCAGCTCTGGTGTTGGCAAAGAATTTGAGCCCATGCTTAGAGAAATTTCTCTCTTAACATGGTCCTCTACGACAGACTTTGTTTTAGTGATTGAAACCAAGCAGTCTTTCCCACGTGAGGAGCCAAGCTTTGAGGATTGGTCACATGCAGTCATTATCACGTAAGCAGCAAAAACTAGCACAGTGTATGTGAAGGAGCAATCCCAAGGCCCACCTCTGCAGTAGTATCAATGGACCTGTAACATATCGGAAAAATCCTTCCCGTTCCAACATTGAAGGAAGTAAAGTATAAACGAGATTAGGGATATCAAAATTATTCCCTAAACTTCTTTGGTTGTTCCAAAGTTGATAAGCATGGAAAAGTATCATGTATGCGTTTAATTCAGGCATAGATGCCAGCAGGTTTTTCAAGTCATCGCTTTTTTTCCCAGCTTGATATTGTATGATTGCTATTTGTCTGAGTCTGTAACAGCTGCAAGAAGAGTAAAGCGTGAAAAGGCTGAACTGAAATCGCTGCTGCCATTACCAGGCAAAACTTCCTCATTATTCGCAGCAATAAGACTGAGTCGTTCAACTTACTGTCAAATGCTCTGCTTAAATGATTTGTAAGGAAAGATAAACAGCTTTTGTCACGATGTGGAAGTCCCCTGCGGCCCACCACTTCGAGTCGTGTTTTTAATTGCTCTATGTACGAATAAGAAAGCTCATTGTAGCATGATATATATATATAATAGCCCCTGTGTCAAGAAATGGTCTTCAGAAAATCATGATTAAAACTCTTGATATTGATGGTGTAATCTAGCTGTACATGTAATTTGTGCTGGGCTAGTCTATTGCTAATAAGAAAAATTGATGTTAAAACAGTTGTCACCTGTAGCTATTTTCATAAAGTCGCCATGGATGACATATTGAAATTTTATGATGACACAATATCCGAACATTTTTGGAATGCAGTTGTAAGTAAGTGCCCCAAATCATTCACCTTTGTCACAGATGTGCGATAAGCTTGAAAGTTTAGACTAAATTGTCCAACTAATGATTTCAAGCAATGACGAAAAACATGTCACTTCCTTAACATAACTTCACCACAACGAGAAAATAGGAAAAGTGCGACTGTCAAAATTGAGAAGGCATTGCTATTGTTTCCATTAGGGAATACTCGAGAAACACCTGGAAGCAGATTTTCAAGAAGAGAACCAGATCTTGTTTATTTGAATACGACGAAACAAAGAAAAAAATCATGATATTAGATTGTAAGGTATTATTTTCACGGCATTGTTCGTCATTTATCATACTGTGTCGAACACCTTGTACAGTATTTCAACTGATCCAAGCACTGGCATATCAATTTTGAATGATTTCTCCTCCAGTCCTGGACACAATCAATAGTTATTATCGGATCTGTCTTGGCCTTCATGATCTTAATTCTCAGGTGATATCTTGATATCTCCAATTTTTATAGTTTATTTTGTCTTCACTCTGCTAGCACTGTCACGTCCATGATCTAAAATGATTTATTTTTCTTATTCATAATCATGAGATCTGGGGATTTAATCATATTTGATTCTTTTTTTAGGTGAGTGTTTTGTTTGGGCTTATGCCTATGTCACGATTTCACTGTCCCTTCTAACATTATTTCACTAGTTATGTATCCACCCAGTACCGATTTGTGACTCTCAGTGCAGATCAAGTGATAGCAGCTATAAATAATGCTGGACTCTCCTTGGTATTCTCCAGAGATGGTATCAATTCTACTTCAGATTAGAGTTTTTCCAGTCTTTTTGCTACGCTGTGTGGGACTTTGAGGATTCTTATAGAATTAGAATCCTGTCCACGTAACATGGTCAAGAAACTAGCTTTTTGCTTTTTCTTAGTTCCTCTCTGTACTCCTTCGAAAAAACAAAATCAGCCATATTACTATTTTGTTCTTGTTTGTCCAAGTCGATCGTATCTTATTTTATTGGGCAATTTATTTGAATCTTAAATCATAGGATATTTCATGGCTTTCATTCTTTAAGACGGATTCTGGTCGGCATGTACCAATATTATATATTTACGCAGATAAAGTTGGATCACCCTTGTACTCCTTCTCAGCTAATTATTTACCCTTTACACTATGATTGTAGATTGTGTTATATGTATTATATATTGTATTATATGGAAACTTTTTAAAAATTACATGGTTAATGTATCATTCACCTTAGACAACGTAAATAGAATAAACAATCAAAGAAAATAGCACAGCCACAGGAACAGAACTTACCACCAAAAATGGTAGCTACTTCAATGCAGCAATGCTCTTACCATGGAGCTAAACAGCCGCTGGTAATGCAATGGCCCAAATAACTGCTTTTTATTCTCCGTCTATTCACTCCTTTAAAGACATATGTTGTCCAACATGGATTCCCCGAGAAGAACTCACAACATGGATTCCCCGAGACTACATGCGCAACCGAGGGCGGCAAAATGTTAGATGGAGAGACGAGCTAGACAAGTTTAGGAAGTACTGGCTCCGTGACGCCCATGATAGGGAAGTGTGGAAAATCCTGGGGAAGGTCTATGTCCAACGACGGACGCTAAAAGACTGATGATGATGATGATGATGATGATGATGATAAAGAACCTTATTTGTAATGATCTCCTGTCATTACCTAGCATTCATGCTTGACAGCGTAAATAAAAAATAATAACTAAAGAAAATAAGGCTAGCTACAGGAATCGAACCTGCTACCGATAGGGTAGCCACTGAAACGTTCCAATGCTCTTGAACTAAACAGTCGCATTCAAAGGCCAAAGATTGATCGTTTTATCTCTACAAGGGTTATATTCGCTATTCTTCAGTGTTTTCTCTATCACAGCTCTTGGTTCTTACATAGTTGCTCTCGGCTGCTATTAGGAATGACTGTTTCTCTCTTTAGTTTCCTTGTACATTACCATGTCAATGGCAATTTATCTGAAATGATTGGAATCTGTCTCCTTAAATGACTTCCGGATTCACGTTTCTTCTAGTTCCTGGTTCTGTATTTGTCCCTCTGTTCGATTTATTGTACTTTTTGTCCTATTATCATTTGTGAATCTGTGTGTTGAGATAGGTTGAGATTGATAGAAGCAAAACTTCTCGAATTCCAATCACTTTCTTTTCAGTGTCCTCATTAACCCCTAGCAGTGCCATGGTCTGCATATTCTTAATTCTTCTTCAAGTATTTCATTCATCTAATTTCAACTTTACAGTTCTAAAAACAGTTCCAAGCGCTGAATCTATTGTAGGCACGACCGTAACTAGATTCTTCTACTGTTTTGCGACGGGAAGATTCTGGTATTCTCCCGTTCTTTGCATTTTTTTTTTGTCTTCACCCTGTTTTGCATTTGAACAGTTACTTTCATAATGTGGAAGTTCTTCGTTTACAAATCTCAAACCTGGTCATCTATTTGGACAAGTTTATCAGTCTGGATCTCAGAGTCCTAAAAAATCAATTACTTTTTTATTTCTATATATGCCTTTACTAACACTGGTTCACCTGGTCAAAGTGTAGTCATTTGCTTGATCCTCTGTGTATCTCTGTCTCTAATCTCTCATGTCTGTATTTGAATTCATCTCGGCCCAAGTGGTTTTCATTTTTGTATGGTATAGTTCACCAGCTAATTGTTGATGCAATTCTTGCCGATGTATATGTTCTTAGTTGCGGTAATAAGAGATTCGGCTTATCATTCATCCCCTGATTAACATATCCCTGACTGTTAGTGTTTCCATCTGCCATTCAAGTTATCAGCAGAAAGTTTTCTTTCTCCAGTTCCATTCATTGTTGTATTCCTTAGAATCCTTTCTCTTTGTCCTTTCAATATCTTACTCCACTCTTCTGAACTATTGCCATGATTGATGCTCTAGTCCTATGTGCATATTTTGCAGATCTCATTCTAACTGTTTGAAAGGGGTCTTCAATACTGATTAGACATTCAGCCCTTCTTTTCTCCTCACTCTTGGAGTGTATCAATACCTTGGGTATTAATTAATCTTCTGCTTCGTCGACCTATCAAATAATATTACTCTTTTGTCCAAACTTGAAATGATCCTGAACATTTCAATATCGATAGTGTCCTCATCATATTCGATGTCTACTGCTTAATTTTGTTCCTAATATATTTCTCATTCTTTGGCAAAACTTGTCTTTTACTAATTTTTAAGTTTCCACCTGCTCGATAGAGTCGTACTCCAAATACTCCGATGTATCTTTCGCGGTTATTTGTGGTAGAAGCCAGAATCTTTTTTCATACAACATTTCAGTTCCATCTGAAGTCACAAGACTCCCTTCGGGCTGAAAGTCACGAGATTTCATATATTGATTTTTATTTCTATGTCTTCACTGAAATTTCTCATCTATTCAATGCAACCTCTCTCTTTTTCTTTCGTTTTTCATCAACAATTTCAAGCCATGCATACACAAGGTATGCCCAAAATGTATCCAGCCATTCAAAATCAACAAAAGAATAACTTAACTGGGATGATGGCGTCTTAGTTTAATTAAAGTTGATTCGTTTGGACCTTGTAAACCTTTTATGCATTCGTATCTTCAAAGGAATTTTTAAAGACCTCTTATGAGATCACCATCAGCTGTTATTCACATTCACTTCAATATCGTACATAATATGAAATATCCCTCGTCTCAACTATGTTCATCTTTAGTACAAGCTAGAAGTTGTTGATACGACGTACCTGGCAATGCAAAATTTTGTCAAAAAGCCCTGAGAGAGAGAAAGAAAGAAAAGGACGTAAAGAATATATGGGCTGGGTCTATTTGAATCTGACGATCACACCGTAATCAAAATCATCCAATGCCAGCCAAAGTCGACTGAGTAAATCCACGAAAGTGTTTCTGTTGAAGCGTGTGGTTTAATGTCTTGTCTGATTAGTTAAAAAGCCATATCATCATCATCATCATCATCACCACCACCACCACCACCATCATCATCATCGTCGTCGTCGTCATCATCATCATTATCATCATCATCATCATCATCATCATCATTGCTGCTGTAGAAGATATTGTAAGTTTATACAGTACTAAGCGGTTTTATTATCGATAGTTTCTCCCAATACTCACTGACTAAGTTCACTTATCTTTCTCTTGACAATATTCAGTACTAAGTTGAACATTAGAATGACGCAATAATCCACTGATTCTAAGAAAAACAAGAAAACTAATATTATAGGTGTAAAAAGATTGTAATATGTCCCTTCTTACGATGTATTCCCATAAAATGTCATAACTTGTTTCTGATGCTTCTTTATGATCGATTTTTTCTTTATATCAGTATTCTTCCATAGATTTGTCAATTCATAACTTCTTCTCCTAAGATAATAAAGAACGTGATCACCTCCAATATGCTGAACTTAGATTCAATTGATAATTTTTATCCAAGAAAATTTCTGCTAAAAATATGTTCTAAATTTATTAAAAGAAAGTTTATTGGTTCAGTTCGTATCGAGCTTGTCATGCTGATTCAACCTGTCTCCGAATATGCATTTCGATGGATTGTCCACAAGTATTGTTTTAACGGAAATGAAAAGAATATTGATCTTTCATTGATAGTGATTTCCATTATTAGTTTATACAACTACCATGGAGATAGTCAAAGTACAAATGGAACACATCGGATTACATGGTAGCAGGTGATGAAAAGAATATTTGATTTCGAGACGCTTTCCTGATGGACATCATGGTATGTACTATTGAGAAACTAGTAGTGAAGGGAAGTTCATTTATTACCCAAGTCCAAGTGTAATAGAGTGAATCGTATTCATGTAGATTCATTCCAAATCTGATTTCAGTCAACTGATTATGAACTCCCTGCCACTAACTGCGACGCCAACTCGTACCTTCACGTCTCAGTTAAGGTTAATAAGATTTTGCAAGTGTGTGTTACTGTGTTTGTATCTTTCAATTTCCTTCAATCACAAAAATATACGCAAATTAGCTGCCAGTAGTTCAATAGATTTTTTGGAGGGACATTTAAGAGTGTATCTTTAGTCAAAAAAGCATGCAAGTATTGAACACAATCATAAATATTATTTGCGTATCTTGACTCAAAATAAGCAAAAATAATTTGATTGAAATTTTCAATGAGTGTGTAAAAATCTGCGCTTATCATCCTGATCTGCAAAGGATATGAATGTCAAATTTTCCAATGCCAGCTAGCATGCGAGGACATGCCACTGGCATCCATTCGTCAATTCAACACCAGTCGATGGTCCGTGCCTTAACGTAATTCATCACAGATATATTTCGGTCATTTTTAAGAAGAAACTATTAGAAACAGTTACATGCAAAATTTGTAAAAAAACAAACTAAGATTGCAATGTTGAACTGTCTGTCCATGGTTTCAATTTCAAAATATTGATCAAGACAATTAAACATCGAAGCGCCTTTTCATTGAATTGAAACCCAGAAATATTTTGTATCACTTACAGGCACACATATACATAAAATATGCATATTTCCCCGTAAATTTAAGCATGTAATGGACATAATGCAAAGCATGACGCAAAGGAAAGATAAGAATGGTACAAAGTAGTTCCCACATGCCACCTACGGATAAGATCCTTCTGAAGTGAAGTATTTGTTCAATTTTAACAACAGATAATGTTTACACAGTGATAAACAGAGGCCACGAAATGAAATATTACCGATAAATGTTGTTTTGATCGCTCGAATATAAGTGACAGATAGCCGTATTCGTGGGCATAAGTGTCACCATACTTAAAATCTTCCTAGCATTTTTAAGTGCTCTTTTGTTTTGGTCGACGACGTTGTTTTTATCAGGACACACTCTTCAGAAACAGGAGAAATATTACGGCACAGATTTTTGAAAGACCTTTAGAGCTCTTCAAACAAGGATCATTCAATCATTGCCAATATTATTTGAAACATTTTAACAACGGCTGTCGGTAAAGCTGAATTATTACTCATGGGACTCGAGTCGTGTGTTGAATCACAACATTTCAAATTTAAATGAGATATGCGTTCGTTTATCTTTGCATATCTTTATCTTAACTTATGCATATTTTCGACATGATATAATTAGCAAAGTTGATTTGGAACAAACGCTCTAATAAGAATAATAATCAGGTAAGAGCGTCTCACACATTTTCGGCTATTCAATGATTGATATAGACCTTTGTGGACGAAAATATTTCACGTAATACCTTTTTTTTAAATATATTTTTCATATCGCACTTCTTTCCATCCATTTGCTTCAATTAAATGCTATCTTTTCATTACTTCATTTGGATTATATATTGTTAATCATTTCCATATGATTACGGTTCTCTTGCTAAAAAAATGTTTACCTCAGTCAAAGAAGTTAATATTCACTAGGGTTTTTCTGTTTGTCCATATATCTGTTTGTTCACACAATATCTTCGAAAGTGAAAAGTGAAGGATGGTTTGGCCATGAGCTATAGAAAGACTGATTAAATATTATTTTTGATCTAAAAATCTTTTTTTTTCTATTGAAGTATATCTTTTATAATTTGACTGCAATGAACAGTCAAGAAAATGGTTCAGAAATGAATCTGTACAAGTCCCTAGCGCCAGTATCAAACTCAAGCTGTCTAGATTTAACAGAATTAGATTATTTTTATTATTACCTACCTATGCAAAAGGAATTGTAACACACACACTCACACATACACACACACACACAAACACACACACACATATATATATATATATATATATATATATATATATATATATATATATATATGTTCAATCTCTATCTGTCTGCTTGTCAAAGCAATATATCCAAAGGTTCTCAATCAATTTTAATGATATTTAGTTGGAAAATGGGTCGTAAGATATGGAAGAATCGATTACATTTTACAGAGGACCAAGGAATTCTTTTTTCATAACTCGCTCATGTTGAGTTCGATAACAGTGCCGTTGACAGGAGTACTTTGATGCCTCTTACTTTTACTGATCCAGGGATTACGAAAAAGGTTTGTTCGACACAAAATAGTCTATGTAAAAATATTTGAATCTGCTTTTAAAAATAAAACACAATACAATGCCATTCACACATTAAACAAGGCCTGTGTTAAACATGAATATGCCGACAATGATGGAGATATTTTAACCTGATAAAAACTGGGGCGTTTTTTCTAGATTAATACCGTTTTATCGGTGCCAAATGCGTACAAACATTTTTTAGTAACATTAAACACTTCTTGATTTTCTAAAAAGCTTTTTGCTGGGTGTGATATAGCCTAGTTTGAAATCAAGAAGCTTGATTTAAAACCCGACGATAATTAATTAATGCATCTCTTGACTTTAGAAATTACTCATTATGTGGTCATTGTTGAGAGTTAATTAATCACTTTAATAAGAAAAGGTCAAGGGTTGGCGTAGAGCTTGAAACGATTTTTTTTTATTGTAGCTGTTACGGAGGCACTTTGTATGAAAGATCAAAAGGATTTTACGTAAAAAAAGTCCTCGGTGTTAATGGAAAGCTAAGTGATGAGGCGACTTTGTAATTAAAAACATTTCTGTAAAAATATTTACTTAGCTTAGTGTGGCACATGGATACTTTGAGAGGTAATGAATGAACAGAACCTGGCTGTCTGGACTCGAAAAAGAACCTCTGACTATTTTTGGATTTGCAAATAAATGAGCCGCCAAGCACACCCTATTTTGGTAACAATTGTGCAAATATTGCCATGCCTATAATGTTCTTACCAATCTAAAACAAGTTCTATGTCGAGAGACATGTCTGAAGCAAAGTTAGGTCCTTCTGAAATTATTTTCTAACTAGTTGAAAATCAAATCACTTTTTAAATACTTTTTTGCCATTGATGCTTGATTTTAACTTACTTTCCTTCAATACTAAATTCGGACATAATCCACTGGTAATTTGAATCTGACTCATACACCCACGACAGAAAATAATGACATAAAATGTTTTGAAGTTTAAAAAAAATAAATCTATTTAATATCATTTTTCTTTGACTCATAAAACATTAATATTCTTTTTTTTTTATAAAAAAAATCTTTTGAACTGTAGAAAAATCGACTCTTCAATATTTTTTTCATTACTTTTTAAAGCTCAACTTGGAAAAAATTAGCTGCTCATAATCCCAGCAATAAAATGTCTTATTCCCTGAAAATTGACTCTTGAAGTTGATCTAGTACTATTGAAAAAAAGCAGGATGCCGAAAAAAATTTTAAAATATTAATGCAAATAGAATTCACGCATGTATTTTGATGGCTTTCATGAGGAAGAAATTACGTTATACATCTATGAAAATACATGAGAAAATTAATGAGTAATTATACAAGATGAAAGAAGATAAGACAATCGCTAGATTAACTCTTGATAATTGCAATTCAATGAGAACGACTTGGGATAATATATTTACCCATATGCATGATTCTAAAAGTAATGTTGAACCGTTCTAACTGCTGACAATAGGTTTATTCTATAATGGTAATTTTGGCTGATGGCAATTCAAGGTGAACCAAACCGATACGATCCAATCAAACACTTACCTAAATTTTCTTCAGATTGAGATCTATTTGAGTTGTGTTTTAGCCTTTTCATCCCCAACAAGGCATTCATTGATCTTAAAATGCCGAAGTACCTCCAGAATGCATAAGTGTGCTTCATGGTTAGCGCCTATCAAATTATTGTGAACACATTTAGAAAGTATAAATACTTTTCAATGTTTTTCAAGATGATGATGAATCATTTAAAGGCTGGAATTCTATTTTTGACTATTTTATCCAACCATAAAAACATTATGTATGACAAGATCTGACAAAATTAAGACTTGGTTTGCTCCAACATGACAAACTTTCTCAAGCGGAATTCAGCTTTTCTCAGCTTTTCAAATCATTTTCACCTATTTTGTTCATTTGAATAAACTATCCCATACACACCATGCACATTTAAGTCTGCATATGCAGCATTATTGTCAATTCTAAACACTGAGAGCCTTTCATATATTATGTGATCTAGAGACATCAATCTTTAGGAGAGTCAAGTTTGTAACTAAGTTTGTTGAAGCGTAATGTGACTCGCCCGTTTAAAAAACCTGCCAACACCTACTAGTATGTATACTTATCATTTAGATAATTTAGAATAATGGAGATATTATTCAATCTATAGTTATCAAATTTCGAGCATTAATCATGAGATGACCTGATGTTGGAAACTGTCAACTGCCGTCAAAAATTGTCTACTGGTCAACACTGGTGTCTTCTACGTGGTTGGCTATCTATTTATCCATGTTTAACATGGACAGACTGCACTAATTAAGTTAGAGGGCTCAAAATCTAAGCATTCACTCATTATGATGTCAAGGGAAAGAGTCCCCCCCCCTGCTCAAATGAGTTTTCATCGGGGCTGAGGTTCAATTCTTAATGTTCCTTCAAGCAAAATTAGTCTTTTTTGTGTGTCAGGCAGTATTCGCACTTCATTTATGAAATTTCGGGTTTTTCAACAAAGATCAAGAAGTTACTTATCCCTTGAACTGCCAATTTTTCTGATCTTTTTATTGATCCCCTACCTGGACACAGTGTGCTGTCGAAAGACGTTGGTTATATGATGATTTATATTGAACGTTTTATGGATTTTCATGCAAATTTCTCATCTTGAATCGCCAGCCAAAACAAATAAAGAAGTGGGCAGTTTTATTTTCATCACAAGGACAAGTTCAGATGTAGAAAAGGAAAGTGCATCGATATTTACAACGCGTGTAGGTTTGCACGGTCATCATCAACGTCAGTCTTTCAATGTCCGTCGTTGGGCATAGATGTTCCCCAGGATTCGCCACAATTCTCTATCATGGGCATTGCAGTGCAAGTATTTACTGAATTCTTCGAGTTCATCACACCATGTTTTGTTCTGTCGGCTTCTTTTTCTTATGTAATCTCTGGGGATCTATGTTGTGAGATGTCCATTGGTTGTCTAAAGCTGCAAATGAAAATTATCAAATGGGGATCGAACAAACTATAGTAGTAAAGAAAATGAAAACGGATATTAGTCTCCATTGTACTATATTTTTCGAATGCAAAAATAAAGTGTTTACTCAAATAAAAGTTGTTTTTTCTGTACTGAAGAGGAGGGGTACCATCAAGATCATCACCAGAAAATCGCTCAATAAATAATTCTTTCAGAGTTAATGACATGAAGTATGTTTGGTATGCACCAATAATGATTTCAATGCTGTCATATTTCGAGACCACGTTCAAAAATAAGATTTTAAATAAGATGGCTGATTCTGTAACTATCCTGCTCAGGTGTCTGATTCAGTATGTCATCAACTTTGTGCCCAGATGAAAGCCATAATTTCGAATATTGATTTTCCAAGATCCGATCTTTTTGTGAGTTTGATTCCTATTTCATTGAAGTAGGTCTTGTGATAGACTAATTTTTGTTTGGTAAGCATCTTAAAGTACATACAAAGAAAGATTGAGACATAAATATATATTTTGTGAGGAAGAATTCAGCAGATGTGTGGGAATATGATGGTTTTATCTTCAGAAATCGGGTTTTTCGCAGTGAGCATTAGTTATCTAGCTAGTTTTGCATCGTAATATGAAAAGCCGTTTCCCGCTGTCCACAGCTTTGTCTTTTGCAGCTTAGAAACTGATTCCCTACCATTAAAAGTGCAGGGACTCCAAAACAGTCTGATAACCTTAAACTTTGGTCAAAAGGAAAAAAAATGAACTGGTCTACTAATATCTATCGCTTAAATTTATATGGAGCACGAAGTGAATGCTTAGAATGATCGAATATATATATATATATATATATATATATATATATATATATATATATATATATATATATATAGTTATTAAGCATTCAACAGAAGTTTGATCTACCCAATTTCGCTTCTAACGAAAGTTGCAAGCTGCATAGGTGTCTTTGAGTATTTGTGCATTATTCAGATCAATTGTTTGCATGGCCCAGTAAGATATTCTATCGTATCAGAAAATTTCGAATGGAGCTCGTTAGGATGTTACGCTTGACGTGAAACTGGCAGATACAGAAGAAATTTATTTTCTGCTCCTGGGAACGCTCAAGTATTTTGCCATATAAATCAATGGTAATTGAATCTTTGCTATACCGAATAGGAATATTTTCCTTATATATATCTTCATGTATGCAGAATAGTGGCTAGAAAGAGTATCTCTGTAACTGCAGCAAAACTGTCTGTCTACATTGGGTGTCCTGAATTGATAGATTTCTGCCCGTCGTTTCTCAGACTTAATTCGACGTCCTCTCTCTCTCTCTCTCTCTCTCTCTCTCTCTCTCTCTCTCTCTCTCGTTTTCCAACACACCAGTCTCACAAGGGAGGTTGAGTCTTAGCATGCTCAAAAAACGTCCCATATAAATAATAGTTGATCGCTTTTCCTTTTTTTTTTTTTTTTTTTTGCAATTTCTGTAAGGAAATCTCTACTTTTGGAAAGCTGATTTTCAGCATTATTTGGATACGAGTGTGAACACACACTCACATTTTGTATGACAGTTTAAGAGAAGAAAAATATATCATCTGTTTTTAAAGTTGATTTCTTGAAATAGTTTTTTTTACTTATATCACAAGACTCTGGTACAATTGAAGTGTGTAAAACTTTTATTGTTGAGATAAAGATCTTTGAACTACCTTGTTGGTGGAGTTCTCAGGAAGGCCGAGTTCAAATCGTGGATAAAAGTTTCTTGCACCCACTTGAATCTGATCAATGAACTATTTTAAAGTGCTTTAATATTTTTGCTGAACTTCTACCCTGTCATAATCTCGATATTCTGACGCCGAGGTTTTTGTTCAAAACCTTATAGTGTAAAAATTAATAGCCTCTTATAGTTTTCTGTCCACTGTGTGTCTGCGCTCAAGACGTGTATTTAAAGTAAAAATAGTTAAGGAAAGGGCGGATAACTTCATCTAGAGTCGGTTTTGGGCCATAAAAATCGTAAATGGGAATTTAAACCAATTCAATTGAAAGTGAAAAGGAAAGGAAATAACTGCAAAGTGAAATGATTTGTTCTATCATCGCTTGAACTAAGCCATTATTCTCTTACGTAAACTATTCGTAAATCACAAATTCTTGTGAGAGTCTTCCATTAAAGTCCACTCTTGTGTGCCACATTCAGTGTCCAACGCCCTCAATTCAATAGCTATTTTAGTTTTTTGAAGGAGCTACTCCCAACATATCAATTATTTGAGCGAATTGTCTAGTTTCTTTTTTTCTTCCAGCTTGTTCATTCGAACGAACATCTAACTTTATTTTTCATCCATGAGTTTTTTTTTAATCCCCTTTTTATTTCCACTTCATCAGAGATGTGGTTGCTTAACATCTGCGCAAAATGTCATCATAAGGATTACTTCCAGCTACTTCAATATCGAAGTTACGTTATTTATTATTCATGCATCAAGGCTTTTCTTTCAACAAGTGTCCATATGTGCATTTTAGTTTATCTTTCGCAGCTCAAATCAATCTGTCTTTAAGAGCACCTGGTGATTTACAATACTTACCTCTCAGTTTTGGCTGGCTACCTATATGTATACGTATATGTACATGCAAATTTATACACTTCCGTAAAATTCAATTTGTTTTATTTTATAATTGTACACCTTTCCTCAAATAATGTGCTGATATTTCTTTTAGGTTGTTTTATTTCTCTCACCTGATTTTTTCTGTATGTCTTACACAAACTCAGTCTTTTTATTAGAGATTATCAAGTTACTCTCCCAAGACATTGTTCGAAATTTCTGTTCTCATTAGATGGACAACATCTGTTTCGACAAATTTAAGTTAAAACTGGGAATTATCTATCCGTCTATCTACACGCATACTCCCCTATTCAGGGTTGAGCACTCTTTAAGTGAGGTAACTCGTTCATTGTGAGCTTATGCAATGCTCTTCCATTGGAATAGAGCACTCTGGTGGATGGGGAATATATGCTAATGTAGATATATTGATTATATTCAACCTTACTGACCGTCCAGTTCCCTGGCTCAGAGGTAGGATACCGACCTCCGGGTCTGAAGCGAAGATTTCAATCCTGCCTCATGGTACTGGATTGGATATTGCATAGTCTGAAGAGTTGTAATACAATATATATATATATATATATATATGTGTGTGCATGTGTGTGTGTTAGCGTTTATTATACAAATTGAATACCTCTCCCATTGATGGAGATATATTTAGTCTTAAATAAAGTCGACATATTTTTTATTTTATAAATGAACGTTCAATTGAGTTTGATCCTTCCTTTATATGGAATATGAATTTTTCGGCGCAATAAATACACAGATTTATAACTAAAATAAGAAATAAAAATATATTTTGAGGAAATAAATGTAAAGATACTCGAATAACCCCTCAATCAGTTCAACAAACAGGTTGTCTGAGAACGTTCAAATAATGTATGAAAATGAACAAAAAATGTCATTCAATGAAGCATTACATATCAGGGCTGAATCACATATCAGCTTACATATTCTTACCTTAGATTCATTAAAAAAAGAGAGGACTTGAGTAAGAGGACACGGGCTATCTGTATATAGTATTGGTTTCATATTCTTATATTTAGATCATTAGAAAAAAGACTATGCTCTTTCATATCAAATAGTCGATGATAAACAGGAAAGCAAAATTACTACATTCCGAAGTAAAATGATATGCTTCATTTGATTAAGTGATTATTTGCAACCAGTCTCATATAAAACTATTCCATCTTCGAAAGCCAAAATAGTGGTCTTCTGGTTTTTACAGCATTTCATCTCGGATGAAAGGTTCAAGTTGGGGAAAATATGCCCTAAAACTTCATAATTATGGGTTACTCTTCTGTTATTTTGATTCACATGACAGAAGTTTGACATAGTCATGCTCTCGTAACAGTTAATAGACGGTAAGATTAGGATTAAAAAGCTGGTCCCATGAACTAGATATGTCATAAAAAAAAAAATGAACCTGTATCTTTTCAATCAATCTGGAGAAGTCAACAAAAAGATGACGGCTATACATGAGTACTTCTCTATGTTTATGTTTAACAAAATGAATTGATTATCTTTCAATTTGCAGAGCAATTTTCAACATTTCAGGACAAAACGGACATCTGGGGAATGCCGGTATCCATGCCGTCAAATGTTTTGATGCTGGTCAACAATGAAGACGAAGAATCAATCCAGCTAATTATGCACACCATGTTTGAAACACTTCGTCAATAAAATGTGAGCATAAACCTCAAACTTACCTATATTACTAAATTTGCTTGACTAGTTTTTTTTTTCTTTCTTGTTTTTTTTTTGTTTTTTTCAATTCTCGACCACTCATGAATTCTCAAAAGTGTAACCACTTATTCTCCTCTCCATGAAAAGAGTAAAAAAAGGGATTTTTGATTTCTGAAATTGTAATAGCACAGCGTCAGGATAGTGAAATTGTTGTCTTTAATCATATCTTTGTTATGTCGTCTTGGTTTGGGAAATAGATTAATTTCTTACCAGTCGATAGGAACTTTTTATTCACCTTTAGTAGTCAAAGTGGGGGATTTTTATTTTTATTTTTAGTCATCAAAACCGAAAGGGAACTTTATGTTCCTTTTTGAAGGGTCAAAAGCTGGGCGAACTTTTTTTCCACTTCTAGGACTCAAAAGTGAGAGGGAACTTTTTCCGTTTTGGAGGTCAAAAAAGAGAAGAAACCTCTTTCTTGATCTAAGGGTTTAATTCGTATAAAAACATCGTTTTCTCTCTATGAAGTAACATGTGATGGATTATACTTTTGAGTGTACTAATATTGATGTTTTAAGCAAGACAGTTTTAAAAGGAATTGGAAACGATTCACGGTGTACTTATCATGATAGACTGAAGCCTTAGTTTGTGTCTCTCTTTGTTTGGTCTGTGTTTGCTCTCACGCTGATAAAAGTGATCTCCCTATCCAACTATTTATCCATATATTTCTACCTTTTCAATTATGGTCTGGTTCCTGGATTAGATGGATACGTTATCTTGTCAAACTAATCCATTTTTGTATAACATTCAGATAACATCATGGACTGGCGACGAGTATTGGAAAGGATACGCGAGAGAATGAGAAGAGGCTGGAATAATAGATAATCTTAGTTTTTAGCATTCATGGAATATCCACTATACCAATAATATCAATGAACGACTCGGTTTTTGTACTCCATATATATATATATATATATATATATATATATATATATATATATATATATATATATATATATATATATAAATTGACCCTTCTTATTAATTATCATCAGTTTCTGAAACATGTTTACACAGCAATCTGCCGGAAAAAGACATAAAACTTATATTTTCCTCATTTCTATTCCTGAAATAAGGTCCATCAGCTTTCTGGTTATACGTTGATATTTTGGAAGCGGAAGTGTAAAAAACTTGAATCCTCCAGAAAACTATGTAGGCTCATTGATATGATGAATAATAAATGTAAGCAAAGACGTGATTAGTCTCCTATATGATACGTGGGTATAAAATCCGGTTGTAGAGAAAATACAGACTGAGAATTGGTGCTATGGAATGGCGTAGTGGCTCTTACTATGTGGTGAATAATGTTCTCTCGTGTGAATCGGAATGGCTGATAATTATGGATATTAATGCATGTATAACCCGATTTCTGTGCTCCTTCTAATGAAGGTAAGGTATTTATTTTTTAAAAATCTTGACATGGCACTGAATTGGACTTGATCGGACAGAATTGTGCCGATGGAGGAGGAGGAGGAAGAAGAAGAAGAAGAAGAAGAAGAAGAAGAAGAAGAAGAAGAAGAAGAAGAAGAAGAAGAAGAAGAAGAAGAAGAAGAAAAACAAGAACATGAAAACAAAAAGAACTAGAACAAGAAGAATAAAGAAAGAGGAGAAGAAGAAGAAGAGCAACAACAACAACGACAGCAGCAGCATCAACAACAACAAAAACAAGAAGAAGAAAAAGAAGAACAAAAGGAGAAGAAGAAGAACAACAACAACAACTAAAAGAACCAGAAAGAGGAGAAGAACAAGAAATAGAAAGGCTAAAATAAGATCAAGAACAACAAGAAGGGTGTTAATATGATTGAAAGAGGAAGAGGAAGAGGAAGAGGAGATCATGAGGATTGGATTGGTGAAAGATAAGGAGAATTCTATGCATAAATGAGAAAGCGTGGGAGGACAAATAGTGAGGGAATAAAATAAAGAAGAAGAGATCAGATGTGTAAAATTGATTCAATTATATTGAACGAAAGTCCAAGTGATAGAAGACACGAACTGAAAGGAGTTGGTATAAGTGCCATGAAGATCGGGGAAGAACACAAATCATTGAAATTTAAAGATGTAAGAAACAGATGAAAAGAGAAACATTCCGAACAACGAGCATTTGGTAGCTAGATCATACATAGAGAGATACACCTATATATATACCCAGGCGCCTCCCAGGGGTTTTGATCGTTAGTTAGCTATCAGACTATTACTACGGTAGTGTGATAGAACCATGTGCGAGATTAGGCTGATTAGTAAATATCGATACGTACATGCACAGGAGTGTATATGTGTGGGATATGATTGAAAAGTATCCGGCCATTTTGAATATCTCAGGAACCAGTCGTACATCCCTTGTGTAATTTGGCAACCAATCATAGGCCACGTTACTACGAATGCATACTATCTTCTTGTGACTTGTGGCCTTCCATTGTTGAAATGGAGGATATTTCAAACCGTGTTTGATGAGAACCCCGACGAGACCGCTAACGATGATCTCAGGAGAGGACTCTGCAAGCTGATGTAAAAAGTGTGCCGGGATAGCTATATGAGGTCAAATTACCCTAGGTAGGCTATTCTTTTACACACACCTGCATCCATTCACGTTCACTTGAGGGCACGCACCCACATAAACGCACACTCACGGTCATATACACGCACACACACGCCCTCTCTCTCTGTCTCTGTCTCTGTCTGTCTGTCTGTCTGTCTCTCTCTCTCTCTCTTACACACACGTGCAGGAATATATATATATATATATATATATATACACACACACACACACACACACACACACACACACACACACATATATATATATATATATATATATATATATATATATATATGAAATAAAAGTAAAACAGTGCAGATGATCAACCTTTACTCCCATAATGTGATAAACAATCAAGCTTGGGCTTTCGTTGTTGTTGGGTATTCCCTCTTAGTGCTGCAAGCACGTTTTCTAAGCCAGAATTTCAAAGCATGCTGGCAGTCACCACTTCGGAAATTACTGCCTCACAATTCCTTATATCTCCTCGTGTTAGCCCTGTGTCATACTAATCCAATTAGCGACTCAAAATCGGTCGCGTGACAACCTTTATTCTATAAGGAATAGCGATATATCACATTCCTTAACCAATGTGATCGTGAAATAATCTTTGATCGCTTGAGTGGAAAAGTGAAAAGACAACAAGAGCTAATTAATTAATTTTGCTGTGCCACTAGATCATATTTCAGAGTCCTTTCTGATGAATCTAATAAGCACCCGGATGGGGAAACAATTTCAGTCTCACGTAATAATAATCTTGAACATGAGTCTTTTGCTCTGGAACGATGGTTACCAAGATAATGGCTATACGTCAGTGAAGTGAGTGAGATACCCACTGGATGTCGGACTGAGAGGGAACTCATATCTACTTCAACATTCTGCCTTCACTATCTGTAATTTTCACGGTTGTCTTTATCATGTGCGATAGCCGTGAATTTAAAGAAAAAAAATTTTAATAATTTTAGTCTGAGCTTTTTTTTTTTTTTTTCAATCTTGGGGAATTTTTGACTGGGCATATTTGGAACTTCGGGAAAAGAGGGATTTTAAAATTTTAAGATTTTAAGATTTAAAAGTACTATTCAAACGAATATGTTGATTACTTTTCCGGGCGGAGTTTTTCGAAGAGCGATATCCATTTGGGGAGGAGAAAGGACATTTTTTAAGTGATAATAAGCATAAAGAGTTTGACTTTTTTCTTAAAGATGGACTTGCACAAGTGTTATGACAACACATTTCCCGTACAAAATATCACTTGTTTCATAAAAGTTAGTTGAGGGATATGGAGAAAAGCTCATCGATTTTTGAAAAACAAAGTTATGAAAAATTCGAGGTTAAAGATTTTATAACCAAAAAATCTTATCTATACTAATATTTGATCCATCTCTCTGTCTGTTTGTTTATGTTTTCTATTCGTGCCACTCACCGTGAAAACTACAAACCATCGATCGAATATTCAGCAATTACACAGAGGAAAAATCAACTTAAAACATAAATTGTGTTGGGATAACCCTCAAAGTCATTTGAAGTAACCAGGGTTCATTTTGTTGACATTTCTAGGCAATTTCTTGGCCACGAATTTGAACAATGATGCTGAAAGATAGAAACATGTTCTAGAGTTCTTGGCCACGAATTTGAACAATGATGCTGAAAGATAGAAACATGTGCACACCTTTTTGCGGCGAACATTGCAATATTTGATGTTGACTGAAACCATTTAAGGTCACCAAAGATGATTTCTGGTCATTTTACATTGCTTTCCGAATTTACCAAGTTTGAAACTGAAATTGGACATCTTTCAATGTCGAAGATTTTATGAACTGCGCAGTTGACTTCTGAGGTAATTTCAGGTCATTTGTGGTCATTGATAGCCATTTCTCGGAGTTTGGGGCAGCAACTTTGTACCAAGAATGCACATGAGTACATCTCCTCACGGCTGAGATTGCAATCCATCACATGTTGACTTCTAAGGTCATTCAAGGTCATCAGAAGGGAATTCTGGCCATTTTTACTCAATTTCTCATTTGGCGATAATTTCACATCTATGTTACTGAAATTAGGCATAAGGGTGGGCATTTTCTGGATAAAGGTCAAAGACAATGCGATATTGACTAGAATTAATTCCTCGGCCGAGGTATTTAGAAATGAAAGATTGATATCGAAGTCATTCAAGGTCATCGTATGTAATCTCTGATCATTTCTGACAAACTTTCATATCGTTGGCCACTATACTACATCTCAAATGCAGAAAGTTTATATAGGGATCTTTCTTTATACGGTTAAAATTATAAACAATGTTAAGTTGATGAAGGTCACTAGAGTTACCTGAGGTAATATTAGGAAATTGTAAACAAGGCACAAGGAAAATCTCCCTGGGTCACTGGCCCTCACCGGACTTCTTTCCTAAGGACTGCTCTATATTGGTTGTTTCAGGATTGCATTTGGCACACAATGTGGGGAAAATTATGTAGTATACGCAGGCGTCCGGTCAAACTAATCAGAACATTATTTGTTTTTGTTTTTTTTTATGTGCGTGTGAGCATTAAAATATTTTTTTTGTTATATGTACATTTTTGGGGCGCATTGTTTAGATTTTTTTTTTGGGTTGTTTGTTATCTGTAAGAAGAAAGATATTAAAGAGCATATTTTCCTGCTTGCTTATATTTTAAGTTATTCCCCGGAGGCCACGCCGGTTATCCCTGCTGGTAAACAATATTACATTTATTTCTTGTACATTATACAAAATACATTATTTATATTTGGCATGCAATATTTACATTACAAATTTATACAATATTTACATTATATTAATGATTTTTTTTCATAAAAATATTGCTGCTGCCGGTGTCTTTCTCTATGTTATACCCTACATGAAAACAGCTCTAGGCATAAGATATATTTCTCAAATTTCTCATTGATATAAACAGTATCAAAAGAAATCATTTTAAAGGGTCAGAATTAGACAGATTAAGTACGAGTTCCCTCTTCAAGTTACCACCGATGAAATGGTTGAAATCGTTGCTCATTCCTAATGGTGCCATTGATCGGCGTGTTTGGATATTTATAATTTGTACCTAACTTCGAAACCCGAACCCTTTTTCGATTACGTTGGTGCACGAGTAGGAATGAGAAAACAGTTATTCGACTCTCACGTGTAGGCACCTGTGTAGATTCTTGTCACTTTATTTTAAAACGTACATTAAAGTTTTAAAATGTTCTTTGGTCGGTTTCTTTTTTCTCGCTAGAAAGAATAAAGTCACGTATTAATCCGGAGAGGAGAAAAATATTCGACGTAGAATTGTGCTAGCAAGGGCCAATATTGGAATTTGAAATAGAAAATTCAAATCATTTTCGAATTCAGCGTCTTTATGACTGACAATCAATTTTTCACTGAAAAAAAATCAATTCTGTAATTCTAAACATATAGTAAAAATAAAGTATCTTTCCAATGAATTTGATTAAATTATAAATTTTCAGTTTTATAATTACTGAACAAAACCATTAATTCATCAATAAATGCCGTTTTTTTTCCCTCAAGTTTGCGGTTTAGAATGCGTTCGTCCACCTGTCATTATGGCTGCCACTGACAGAAGTTCCTGTCAACGTATCAGCAGGAGGTTATTAACACAAAAGCAGACAGATACATGTAATAAAGTCGACTTCAGAAATAATAATGATATAGCTTATATAGCAATCATATCGCCTGTGGCCATCCGTAAGAATGTATCAACTAATTAGAATAGACACTAAGATTTCCACTAAGTAGGTCAAAAGCAGTCCACTAAGATGCATACTTTCAAATCAACTTCCAGTTTTTAAAGACTTTTTTTTATTTTTCTGGCTCTTTACAATTCTTTTTGAACCAAAACCAACAGCAACTGTGGATATATCATCTCTAATATATCAATAAAGATATACCCATGATAAGCATATATATTTATATATTCACACAGACACACACACACACATATATATATATGTGTGTTTGTGTATGTGTGTGTGTGTTTATTCATGTATTAATATGGCCTATAATGCTGTTGCTTTGTATTCGGTACATAGCATTTCAGTTTACTCAATAACTGATGATGCAAATGATATTTACAGTAGATTATCCCGAAATTTGAAATTGTAACTCAAAAGAGGATGTTGCGTTATCGTAAGTGGTTCTTCGTACCAACATTCTTGATTTTTATCACCACGATTCAAAAAATGTACCTGACCAGTGATGTTCGGTGCTAATTGCTTTTGGTCGGTTATTTTGAACAGAACTCTTCTTTTCACTGGAGCGGGGATACTGCTGGCATTTCCATATCATTGGTCTTTTTCTAATAATAATAATAATAATAATAATAATAATAATAATAATAATAATAATAATAATAATAATAATAATAATAATAATAATAATAATAATAATAATAATAATTCACCACATTATACAACAGATTCACCCACCTACTCCAAAGTTGTCTAAACGAAGGCAAGGCACCAGAATGGATGACCAAAGGCACAACCACCCTCATCCAAAAAGACACAGAAAAGGGGGAACATAGCAAGCAACCATAGACCTATAACGTGCTTACCACGTATGTGGAAAATCCTGGCCGGACAAATAGCAGAGAGAATGTACAAGTCAATGGATAGAAGGGGACTACTACCAGGAGAACAAAAAGGGTGTAGGATAGGAACCAAAAGGGCAAATGATCTACTCTACATAGACCAGATGATTTAAGAGAAGTGAGGAAAAGGTGAAACAATATTGCAATGCGATGGATAGATTACAAAAAAGCATACGATATGATTCCACATAGCTGGATACTCGAATGCCTTAGAATGTTCAAAATTAGCGAACCGGTGGTTAAATTCATTGGTAATTCGATGGAAGACTGGAAAGTAGATTTGATAGCCGCAGGGGACAAACTAGCAGAGGTAGGGATAAAAAGGGGAATCTTCCAAGGAGACTCGTTGTCCCCACTATTATTTGTTCTAACAATGATACCGCTCAACAGAATCTTGAAAAACAGCAAAGGATACCTCTTCTCTAAAACAAAAGGAAAGGTCAACCACCTAATGTACATGGACGATATAAAATTGTTCGCAAAAAACAGGGGAGAGCTTGAGACTCTGTTCAACGAAGTAAGGGAATATAGTGAGGACATAGGAATGGGGTTTGGAATAGAAAGATGCGCAATCATGGTGATGCACAAAGGAAGGCTAACAATGACTGAAGGAATTGAACTCCTGGACAACAGCAAGATTAGGGCATTGACTGCACAGGACCGATACAAGTACCTAGGTGTCCTTGAATGTGATACGATAAAACGGGAAGAGATGAAGGAGAAAATAAAGAGAGAATAACTCAGAAGGATAAGGAAAATATTAGAAACCAAATTAAACAGCAGAAATCTAATAAAAGGAATGAACACCTGGGCTGTGTCAGTAGTTAAGTATACAGGACCATTCCTAGGATGGACAAAGGAAGAGCTCCAATCAATGGATAGGCGAACAAGGAAACTTATGACGATGCATAAAGCATTACACCCTAGAGATGATACAGATAGACTATACGTTAAGAGAAAAGAAGGTGGCAGGGGGCTCATCAGCATAGAAGATTGTGTCCAGAGAGCTAAAATAGTCCTAGAAAGGTATGTGCAAACAAATAGAGAAGAAATCATAAAGAGCGCGAGAGATAGTGCAACAAGCAATAAAGTAGAAAACAATGGAACAGCACAGCAAACAAGAGGATAAAAATCGGAAAGGAAAAAATTGTACGGAGATTTTAAACGACGAATACAAAATGTGGCAGACGAGAGATCATGGATATGAATAAGAGAAGGAAACCTGATGAGAGAAATGGGATCGCTCATCATGGCAGCTCAAAACGAAAGAATCAGGACAAACTATATCAAAACAAAAATTGACAGAACACAGACAAACAGCAAGTGCTGCCTGTGCAGCGAAAGAGATGTGACTGTGAACTACATAACTTCTGAATGTAGTCAACTCGCCCAGAAGGAGTATGAGCACAGATACAAGTAGCAAGGGTGATACTCTGGGAACTGTAAACAAATTGGATTCAAGCATACAGAAAAGTGGTACCAGCATAAACCAGAGGCAGACTTGGAGAATGGAAAATACGAATTACTCTGGGACTTTGACTTCATCCAGGCAAGAAGACCGTACGTGGTAATCGTAGACAAGAAGAGGAAAATATGTTAGATAATACATATGGCTTTGCCTCCAGAGCATAGAGTAAAGAGGAAGGAAAATGGAAAACTAGAAAAATTCGAAGAGAACTGGAGAAGATGTGGAACATGAACGTCAGGGTGGTGCCTGTAATAGAAGGCGCACTGGGAACTATTCCAAAGACACTGAGGGTGAGACTGGAGGAGCTCTGGATAAAAGGAAGGATTAAGACTGTACAGATTGCATCACTGCCAGGAACTGCACAGATATCGAGAAAAGTGCTAGAAATATAAGAATTGCAAAACTAAATGTTAGCAGTGGCTTAACAGAGGATGGAAAATGGAAACGGGAATGCCAACCACCATACTGACATGGTAGTTGAGGGAGAGAAGAGATACTGGCTGAAGACTTGTGGAGACTCATTGTCACTCAGCCTTCAGCAATTACCACTTGGCAACTGGTGTGAAACTGTAAACCACAGTATTACTGTGATCCATGAGAATGAGGAGAGGATGGATCGAAACTTGAAGAGACTTGCTGTCACTCAACCTCCAGCAGTAACCACCGGGCAACTGGTGTGAGATTTCAAAATAATGATATTAATGGATCTCAACATCTTGAGCTGGTAACGTTTTTATGACACCACAAGAAACCCGTGATAAGAGGAACAAAAGCCTGTCTCTGAGGGGAGATTTAAAAAATAACGGATCTTTTGTCTAGTGAAATGAAGGATTGCTGAAAAACACATTGTTCAAAAAAGAACAAAAATTGAGAACTACTGCATTAGAATAAATACACTGAATATCTCTGACCAAAGAAGTAAGCCATTAAACCACGGTGAAAAAACATCCTTCAAAGCATACAGAACTAAACAGCACTCTATGGCCGGATGGAATTCTATCCAAAAAGTTCACCGCACCACGTGATAAACTGATTCATCAACCGTTGGCTAGAGAAAGGTGATGTTTCAAAATGGAAGACAAAATAGTTGGAAGAACCATCAACCAAGTGTGACACTGAAAAAGGGAACGTAGCAAGAGGCAGTCGACGGATAAGGTCTCTGAAATTTCTGATGGGACAAAGAATAGTGAAAATTTACGTTTCCATAGGAAGAAGAAGGGTCCTAACAGAAGGTTTGAGAAAAGGAATCAAAAAACAAAATCCTTGTTTTATATTGACCAGAGGATCATGGAAGAAAAAAAAAAGAGAGTGAACAACATTTTTAATTGGATGAAATGATTACAAAATTATACGACATGATGTTCAATATCTGGATGCTTCAGTATCAGTAATGATACACAGGATTATATCCCAAGTATGCACATTGACATTGGAATTATAATGAAATTAGAATATATATATATATATATATATATATATATATATATATATATATAGCATGCATGGTTGTTGAGGTAGTTGCACCTCCTTAATAACGGGTGTGTATTTATAAATATGAAAGCATTCATGCTTTTTCATAAGTAAACATCTTGTATCTTTTTCATTTTCCCTTTTTTTCTCTGTACCATTGAGATCATGCAATTTATGAGTTTGCATTTATTATGCGCACACATTGGTCTTGAAATTGCCCTATATCTTAGAAAACATTAAAGATGGAAGCATGCGAGATTCACAATTCGAGAACATGTATTTTGAAATTCAAAAAAAAAATATAAAAAAAACAACGACCCGTGCATCATGCTTCAAAAATCTTGATAATTTGTTAAATTAATGTAAATAAAACCATGGTTTTCAGCGTTTACTTACCCAAATTTTCAAGTTTTTCAACTTAAGCGGCAAGTGTAATGTTCTTCCAGTTCTTTGGGGCGTATAGTGTTTTCTGGATTCCAGTCATTTTCAGTGTATTTCTAGAAAGGATAAAGCTTTTCGGGATATGTTTTTGCTAAGAAGCAGTACATTAGACAATATTCAGTGCATAATTGCTTTAAAAAATTCAAATAGTTCTCATCGAATCAGCCCCGGCTTAAGCGTTTATATCTATCAACACTCTGTAAGAATTTTATTCTTCCTCTCAGTCTCTCTATCTCTTATTTCTCTCTCTCTCTCTCTCTCTCTCTCTCTCTATATATATATATATATATATATATATATATATATATATATATATTATTTGATGATTAAAAATAAAGACGAAAATTAATGGAAGCTTTAAGATATATGACGTGGGAAAATTAACTTCAAATTTACAGGAAAATCCTGTTGAATATGTTAGTAGGGAATGAACTCGAAAAGGTTTTTTATGTGTGATTAGTATTGTTAAAGATAATATCATGAACTGGTTTGCATGCAGTGTGAGATGAAAACCAGTACAATGGATTTGATATTCACATGGATGAACACTCAATAAAAGGGAAACGAACAGCAAGTCACGTCAGCTATTATACTTACTGATCCCTCTACGTTTAATACGTTTTTGGGGTAACTTAAGTAAATAAGCTATGTTTCAAAAATACATCATGAGAAGTATCAAATAATATCCATACACAATACACTGAATGCCCTATATGAAATACTGAACTACGTATGGGACATGAGCTATATATTCGAACATTGCTGGAAGGGGGGGCAGTATTTGATCAATACTGGTGCAGTACCATATTAATACAACCGTTTCGTTTTTTGAATTCTCGGAATGGTTACAAGGCGAATGATTGATAATCGAAACAACGTTGATATAATCATTGCACTATAAGAAATATATGTAAAAAAAGGGGATGAAAACAGAAAAAAATTACATAAACTGCATGGACAGATATTGGGAAGTAAGCAAATGAAGAGACACAAAATAATTGCAGATAGTTTTAAGTTTTAAAGCTCTCTAGACTTGGCATAATAATTAACGCTCCCTTACTCAGGGTTGAGCACTCTCTAAGTAAGGTAACTCGTTCACTGTAAGCTTATGTAATGCTTCTCCAACTTGGAATGGAGCATTATGGTGGATGAGGGATATTTACAATAAATAAATATATTGCATAAATTCAACCCAACTGACCGTCCACTTCCGTGGAGTCGAGAGAGGATACCAGCCTCCAGGCTAAAGCTAAAGTTCGATCCTGCCTCGTACTGGATGGGATGATGGTAATACAACGAAACAGCTGTCTGTTGATCACACAATATATATATATATATACATATATATATATATATATATATATATATATATATATATATATATATATATATATATAATTAGAAAAATAAGAACAAATCTTACATATATATGTGTGTGAGTGTGCGTATGTGCAAAGAGACTGATAGACAGATTGGTTATATGTCGCATCAATTCATCTCACGACTTCAGGTTTCATGTATCACCATGTTGCCAAAAAAGAAATATGCCGACTAGCATTATCCTGATGGAATATTATGTCCTCTCTGTTCAATTGGTCTAATTGCGAAGAGTATTTCTTTAAATCAATATTTCAGTTCTCCAAAAGTAACAAATTGTAGAATGCATTTTGTATTCTTCTTTCCATTTGAATGATTCATGTACATTCCTTATCTTGTAAGTCTACAAATCGCTTACGCAAAAATTGTTTATTTTGTGGCTACTTTTTTTTTCTTTAGGGATCTAGATTGTAGCCAATAGGCAAGCTGAATTTTGACCAGCAAGCAAAATTTAGATGTATAAATATATTAATAGATAGATTGATAGATAGATAGATGAATGGAATGACAGTTAGATGTTTATACTGATAGAAAATGTATGTTGCAAAATTCTCCTCGCTTCTCTCTCTCCTTCATCTTATCTATCTATCTATCAATCTATCAATCAATCTCTCTCCCCCTCTCTCTCAGTATATATGTATACATATATATATGTGTGTGTGTGTGTGTGTGTGTGTGTGTGTGTGAGTTTGCATTTAATGAAAGGTAACTGCCCAGTTTTACCATACATATTTGATAGAGCCACCCTGTTATTCTTTTAACCTTCCAATTTATCCATTTGTTTCCCTTCACTTCACAACCCTCCTCAGATTGAATGTAAATATATATAGAAGAAGAGAGTACTTACTTGGGCGACGAATAATCCCTGCTTTGGCATTATAGTTAAATTGTAAATAAAACCCTCTTCTAGAATCCTTTCTTGTTGTTTTAAATCATCACCAATGTTTAGGTACTGTTTATACGTTGGCAGACAAGCAGACAAACAAACACAAAATATAATTTTAAAAAAATATACACGATATTTATAAATTGAAAAAGAAGTAAGGGTCCAATTTTTTATTACAGTCCTCACCACTAAAATATCCATTTTTCTCAATTTGATTTCGTTTCATTTATGGAAAAAGTCTTCACATTTTGTCCCTGAACAGGAAGAGTCAACTATCACTTCTGGACCATCCCACACAGGGGAAGTCCCTCTCTAATTTGATCACTCAAAGTTATCCACATTTGACCGCTTAAAAAAGTGTCTCCATTCATTGCTGACTCCCTAGGATGGAGAACAGTCTCACTTCAGTTTTGACACCTTTAAAAAGAAAATTCACCTGTCCCTTTAGTCTCTTTTTTACCTTTGAATATTGATATATAGATATGTGATAATCATGACAAATCTTTTGGTTCCCTCTTTCTACATCCCTCCCTCTCTCTTTTGAAATTAATAGAGATACAGGAGATCGTTTGTCCCAGGTTTCAAGAACTCTCCTCGGTATCCATGCTGTATTTCTATTGTCTGCAGAGTCCTAACCATTCCCCCAATCTTGTTTTCTGTGTCTTTACTATGTTTCTGAGTGAGCATACTGTTATTTGTACAACTCAGACCTCAATGTTCTACGCCTTTTTCAGTCTTCTTGCCAAGTTCTGTTACTTTTGTAGCCTTTCACTTTCTTTCCTATTCACTTTTTGGTCTGCAAACACGTCCACATCAATTATTTGGTCTATTATAATGAATATATTTTCCTTGTCAATGATAACTTTTTGTTTGGATGAGGTGGTCGGTTTCAATGCCAAAGTCCCAGACTAATTTGTGGCTTCTATTTCACAGGATCGTATCCGTTTTATGCTAATGCCATTTATCTGCAATGTTGGATCCTATTGATTTGCATAGTTTTCGGATTATTGCCGCCCCGAGGTATTTGTTTTTGTACTCATTCTGCACTACTTCATTACATCTACTCGTTATATGATTCTCATTATTTTTTCCACAAAGGGGATAGATTCTGTTTGTTTGGGTTCTGTCGATCTTCATCTTATCACAGTTTGTCAAAATGCATTTGTTTTGGGGTTGCCATGATGAGCGATTCTGCTTTTCTCTAAAGGTTCACTGTGATCTGTTGCCATGATGGCGTGAAGGAAACTTGAAAAAAAAAACTGAATCACTCATCATGGCAGACTAAAACAAAAGCATCAAATGACCAAGTCACTTCCCGAAACTTTGGGGCAATGATAATACCACGATGGCATTTAAAAAGAGGGATCAGTATGAAAATTTAATATGAAACAGTATTGCATATATATTTGAAATCTTTCAAAGTTGAATTATTTGAGGAAAAATGTATATTTACATCTGCTTGCAGAGAACCTGTCTCATGGACTGAAATTTCAGGTATTCCCAGCAAAAGACCTGAATGGGACCTTTGACTGAAGAGGGAAATCAAACATTTCCCTAAGGAAAGTATGATGTAATACTTCATGCTACAATGCATGTACAGCTCTCCAAATTAAATCACTTACCCTTTAACCAATGGTTAACCCTTCCAGAGAGTCATTGAAAAACATTGAGAACATTTGAGATATTGGGTGATGTACAAATAGCAACGGTACAGGGGAATAACTCTGCACGGATCGGCGCAAAAAATCAATTTGAGATTCTTGCATGATATTTGTTCAGGTCAGTCGAGTAATTATGGATTTTAAGATAAATACCGCCAATACAAGGGGGTTAACTGTTTAAACCTCCCTTCATATTCCAGTTCCTTATATGGTATTCGGTATAACTGAAAATTTTGGTCAGAATCGACCAGTTAGTTTCTGAGATATGAATTTGGGTACAAATAGCTGCCACACGGGCAGATAACGATGAATTAACCCCACATTTATTGTTTAAAAAATCACAGATATTCCCTAATCAGGTCAGTTAGTTTCTGAGTTTAAAATTGTGAGACTAAAAGCTACAATGAAGTTGGAATAATTGCATGGATTAACCTAAAGATGAATATTTAAGATCCCTTTATGCCATTCGGTATCCCTGCAAATTCTGGTCATGATCGAAAGGGTTTCTGAAATGTAAATTTTTGGTCGAATAACCACATTGTAGGGGAGATGAAAATATGTATCGACCGCGAAGCTTAAATCTAGGATTTTTTCTCTATTTCTTACTCTCTCTCTTTTTTTTTTCTTTCTCTCTCTCTCTCTCGCACACACACACTCACACACACACACGTATATATACGTACTAAACATTTTTTTTAGAACTAGATCGACACATGTTTCTTGATTCAACTATTTATCAAGAATAGTGGATGATTTTTTTTATATTAACCCATTTACTTAAAGTTACCAGTGAGCCTAAGTATTTAAAATTAATCGAATTTCATTACTTGGATTTTGCCCATGAAAAGAATGACAGGACGATTGAATTGTGCAATATTTCTGGCAACGTGATCGATCATTGACTCAGTTATATCCAAAAATGAATTAATTCGGAATGGTACATATATATATATATATATATATATATATATATATATGTACACACACACACACACACACACACAAACACACACACACATATATATATAGTGATGATGTTTATGTCAATAGAGCAGTGACTGGAAGACGGGTTAAAGTCCTAAGTTTGCAGGTCAGGTGGGGATGATATGCTCCATCGGAAGTGCGGGGGTATGTCCCACATTTTCCAGATATCATCACCTGATGAGGCATGCTTTGGTTAGTTGTGTTCAAATGGATGCCTAGCAATATTTGAGATCTCTGTCTCATCGTGAAGCTTAATGAATTGACTCACAGCTTGGTGACAATACATATTTGGAAAATGAGGATGAATTCTACTGGATATCAACATAGCTGGTGAAAATTCTGAACAAAGCGATTCCCCCAAGGACGTGAGCCTCCTGATTTTCTGTGGAGGAGGGACCAGGCAGGAATTGCCACTGTCACTTCTGGGATCTTGGGATCAGGGTTTGAAGTGTGTAACGGTGCCGACTATGATCAAACCGGAGACTTCTGCCCAGCCTCAGCCGGAGAGACTTCGTGTGACAGGGCTGTTAGGAACATCCGGTCTTCCTGCAGATGTTTTGCCGCAGCAATCACTTTGAATACGAAGACAAATCATTTTAGTGTGATATAAACAGCTCATTGGAAACAGAGGAATGGGCCAATTTTGGTTTAAACTGCTGTCAGAGAACATTATTTGAGTACAGTGATTTTAAGGAAATGATTGATTTCCCGGCTTCGCACTCGATGAAGTTCCCCCGGAGAGGTATAATGTAATATGGACTTTGAGATTGTGTGTCCTGTGGATTTCTCAATCAAAATTAAGAAAAAAATTATTAAGAGGTCAGGAGTTGCTAAGTACTGCCCAATTTAACAATGGGATTAAGTCCTTTTTTGGAACCCAATATAATGGATAAAGAAATGAAACTAATAAACCATTCTTGATAAATGGTCAAACCAAGATATAAGTATCAGGGGATTTCTCTCCCGTTTTTAAGTTCATCACTCTATATCATATAAATGATATACCGAGCACTTTTTACTCTTGATTTAATGAAAAATATTTAAAAGTCAGAATGCTCTACATTGTTTATCAAAATTAATTTTAAATTAACTATTTTTTTAATTGAATCATCCAATAACATTTTTTTGAGTTTTCAATCACTTTTGACCCCTACAGAGAAAAAAGATTCCTTTTTATTTTTGAAACAGGAAAAAAAATGCCTTTCGTTTTGATCCCTAGAAATTGAAAAAAAAAAATGTTGCTTCTACGTTTTGACGTTTAGAAGGTAAAAATGATTCCCTCACTTAATTTAGAATAATCTATTCTTTTTTTTTTATTTCGAAAGTAAGAGGGACAAAGGTTTGTTGGTTCACTGAAAGAAATGAGTCATATAGGAACAGAGATGAAGAAGGTTAGATAGCGCATGCGAGGACGTAAAAGGAAAGATAGTCAGGCAGTTCAATGAGAGGATGAAACATGTGTGGGCAAAACAAAATGTTAGGTTGGTGGTAAGAGTTTTTTTATACATTAAAGAAACATTTCTGAATAGCGAATAAAATCATGAACAAATGACGAAAAATGGGAAGGGCGAAGGAGAATTTGAAGCTACAGGCATAGGATGAGAGGAAAGGCCGGATACAACCCAATGCCCAGGGAATTTCCTTGGGTCAAGTAAGTATCTATTATTACTAACATCATTATTACAATCATTGTTGCTTTACCGCCATTTTATCATTGCGTGAGTCCTGGTTTTGATCAGATCCGAATAGGAAATTTAAGTTATTTTATTGTTTTTTTTAATTTTCAGTTAAACACATAATCACGAATAATTTGGGATTTCATGAAATCATTGGTCATCATGTTAAATATTGAATTAATGAATTCCCCAGATATTAGTATATATATATATATATATACATATATATATATATATATATATATATATATATATATATATATATATATATATATATATACATACATATATATATATATATACATTGATTGCGTTACATTATATCAAGACTTATCTGAAATTATTTCCCGTCGTTAAGCGGTTAATCATTCAATTTAGACAGCATAAATAGAATGAACAATTAAAGAAAACGGGGCTGCTGCATGAATTGTTAAAACAGCTACTATCGATGGCAGGTTCGATACCTGCAGTAACCCCATTTTCTTTAATTGTTCATTCTATTTATGTTGTCTCAGTTGAATGATATATTAACCACGTAACGACGGGAAATCATTTCAGATAAGTTTCGATATAATATAACACAATTTATAATTCATTCTGTCGGACCAAAATATCCATTCCTCACACACACACACACACACACACACACATATATATATATATATATATATATATATATATATATATATATATATATATATATATATATATATATATATATATATTGTGAGTGATTGAAAATCTGTAGGGGGCATCTGACTAAGAGAGTGAGGGGTTAGCTGGACAGAAATAAGTGGAAAGTGATTGATTGTTATGCAAACTATAGCTACTGAGAGTAGTACGTTGATAATTATCCAAAACAAAGGGAAAGAATGAAAGAAATTTGATAATAATCGTCATGCATGGAACTGTCAACACTTTACACTGAACCAATTACTGGATTATCTGAAGGACTATTATCCTCGGAATACTGACGGATCTATTAAACATTGGGCATAAAACATTAAAACAAATGCCCATATTTGCTACTTGCCAGCCTCTATTTTCCTCTGAATCACTCCGTATGCACATGTGCGTACCCGTTAGCCTTGGAGTGTCGAGACGACCGTCTCAAAAATGGCACGTCATACTTTGACCTTTTTCCTGTGGACATCTATTAAGTGTAATCAAAGGCTAAAATACCCGCTTTTCTCTCCGGCGGTCAGCTTTCCAAAGTTCAAGTCTATCATTCTCCGTCTTGCCTTCCAGATCCCCCATAGACACACACACACATACACACACACACACGCGCATATATATATATATACACACAGAGGATTGGAGCTAACTCCGAATGCAGGCAAACTTCGCTAACCGCTGGAGGCATCAACATTCTTTCCAGGTACTACACACAAAATATGAGACACATCAGCCGACAAGTCTATCAGCAGTTGGGGATGCAGAGAGCTATCTGAGATGGGCCGACTTACCGCATAAAGTGGATAATTACACTCGTCAAATAGAACAGATTTTACGAGGACACAGAGACCGTGTTAGCAGAGGGAATATCCCATTGTAACTGGCCTATCCGCTACAAGATAATACCTTTTTCTTTGATGTCAAAATGTACAACTGTGGTGATTTTTTTTTTTTGTCTCTTTGGGACTGCTGTATATTGCGCTTCATATGTAAATACTTTTTGGATATATTGACATGTCATCAGGTGGGAAACTGAGAGGAAAAAAAAGGTATTTATATTGTTGCAAGATAAATTCTCACACGGAAAGTTGATTGGGAACACCGTTTCCTCGTCGTTGTCAGTGATCAGTTGGAAACCAGATAAGGTCTGCATTCTCATCAAGTTTTCTGATCAATGATAAAGCATACAAATTGACAGGAATTAAAAAAAAAATAGTTGCTATATATTTTGGAGCATCAACACAGTAAATGAACGGGATGGGGCATTCAACTAAAGTAAAGCTTGATATTCATGCATCTTCCGCCTGATATTCCCTGGATCATTTTGTGATTTAAAAGTAAGGTCTCTGTCTGTCTGTCTGTCCGACTCTCTCTCTCTCTCTCAAAATCAACGGATACTGTCCACAATATGCCCCAAAAGAGAAGAGAAAGTCTACACAGAGTATATGAAAAGAAAATCCTAATATTCTAAATGGGCGCCATCTGTCCTAGTAACAATCCCATGAACCAGACACTTTAATAGGTTGAAATTCGGTACAAGAATGCACTGTTATTTGGATGAGAAGTTCTTAAGGAAGCTACAATCAATCAAGAGAGCAAAAAGTCTGATATACCGTCCCTTCCAAGTCACTACGAAATAAAAAGTAATTCATAGTCCAGTTGTTATTAAGGTTAAAATATGCTGGTCAAATCATCTTAAAGTTTGTTATACAGCATAAATGGGATAGATCAGATTCCAAATCAGTTTTTTAACATTCACTATTTAGTTGTTATTACAGGAGTGTTCGTTCAAATGAGAAGGAAACCACTGGTTGACTCGGGGCTATCGGTCACAAGCAGTGGGTGGAACCCTGCCAGAGGAGCTTTTTTTAACCGTTTTGAGGTGTTCATATAAAATATTTAAATTCATTTTTATTTGCTCAAACTGAGTCATATTCTGTGTTTTTGACGTTTGTTTAATTATTTTTATTCTCATTTTTTACTTTTAGGAAAAGGGTTATATGGATTGACAGAATAGATATGGATGCATTATTTGAAGTGACCTCCTGTTATTTCAATAGTCACTTGTCCTAGACAGCGTGGATAAAATAAACGGTCAAAAGAAAATTGAAACTACGACCATTGGTGTGACCTCTGTTTCGTTACCTCGTTCTTTCCACTGAGCTAAACAGACCGACGGTCCACGTCTGCATTAATGTTTCCCAACGACGACAATCATTTGATTGCAAAATGGATGTATAATCCGACAGAATGGTTAAGTGTGCATTATATCATTTTAAACTTTATTCTAGATGACTTTACCTTATTATGCGTACAATGTGCTAGACAGTGGGATAAGTACGGAAAAAAATTTCAACTTCAACTTCAATTTTTAACTGCTTATTCAATTTGTTGAAACGATTGCTCATTTCAAATAGGGTTTCAAGTCTTAAGCTGTTATTCTTTTAAGGGGATGAAAAAAAAAAGAAAGGGAGAAACGTTGCATGATTCAAAAACCAGAAAAAAAAAGATATACATATATCATCCACAGACAACTGTTTACATCTCTTCAGTGTGACTATAAACATTATCTCATCCAGTACCACGAGGCAGAATGGAAACCTTCACATTGGACCTGGGGACCAATATCTTACCTCTGGACTACAGAACCGGGTGGTCAGTAAGGCTGAATTTAAGCGATATATTCATTTCTGCGCAGAAACTCCTCATCCACCAGAGTGCTCTATTCCTATGGAAGAGATGTGTGTGTGTGTGTGTACGTGTACGTGTGTTTGTGTGTGTACCCGTATCTGTGTATGTGTTGGACTAAAACAACAAGGATGAAGATGAGAGTCTGAAAATTGTGTGGTATAATTGAAAAAAAAAACTTCACTCCAGAAAAAGGAAGTTGCAATACATTTATTATATATTTATAGTGTTTATTAATATTAGTGTTCACAAACCGTGCGTTTATGATCAATCCATAAATAATTAATGCGAACGAACAAAGGCTGAACTCGCCTGTTAAAAGAGCGGAGCCAATGTAAAGAAACTCATTTTCCAAGGGAGAAGTAAAGCCCTTCCTTTTGTCAGGCTTAACGTGCGTAGGTGATTTTATGCCCACGCATATTTTTTAATTACCCGCCATTTTATTGTAATAATGGTGTCCGTCATTAACTTGATTCCTGCTGACACGAAAGAAACCATTTATGTTGATGCCTTTGTCGGAAAAAAAAAAACGTTCCAGTATGGCTGTGAAACGTGCCCATTTTCTAATAAATGAGCGAATGCTTTTTCGACCCTTGCTTAGAAATCTGCTGATTCTTTCACTTGAGTCGCGCACCTGCTGGATAATTCGAGGAACAAAGCCAACATCAGACTATAAACTGTATCAGAAGAGAAAAGGAAATGCAGAAAACGATCACAGCAGCCCACGCAATGTAGTGTTAATGACAAAGGATGTGTAAGTTATAATAGTAATAAACAGAACCGCTAAATGTGAGCTTAAATAGTAAAACGAAGACAAAAGAAAAAGAAATTCATCTAACTACAATCTAAGAAATCTGTTTGTGTGCAACCCGATTACTCGACAACTGGCCATCGTACAACGCTGATATTCACCAAAAGCGGACTAGTGTCGATTTTTGATTTGTTGGGATCTGCGGTTCTTGAGAAATGTGATAAAATGAAGGAAACATTAAAGATTTGTCGTCTTACTTTACAAGAATTATCTCCTGTGACTTCTGCTCTTTAGAGTTACCCGCATTTAGATATGATATATCTAAATTGGCAATAGTAGGGATTGATAACTGAAAAACTCTCAAGCCGTAATCTCGTACGATGGACTAAAATTACTGATATCATAAATATGATAGCAGGATGCTCCACACACCATAAAGTTTAATCCCTCTCAAAGATTCACCTTTGGAATATATATATATATATATATATACATGTATTATAAGAACAGCAGTTACAAGATACAGGCATTACTACAAAAAGAACAATATGTCCGATTGAATGACAGGAACGCATTTTCGGGAATAAAGAAAAAAATCCTATCAAATCCTGGATGTAATTGTTCTAGTTGTGTTCAGAGCATAATGACGAAAATAATTTTTTTTTAAAGGAAAAGGAGAAAGATACGAAGACATGGCCGGACAACTGATGAGACAGTTATATATAAATGCAAAAGACACCTTCATAACAATTATTGCATCCCAGTTAAACCATCAGCGACACTGTATGAGCCGGAGAATCTAGACAATCCTAACCTCAGTGATACTGAGACTAGACTCATTGCCATATAAGTAATAATAGGGTATTTTGAATTGAGTTAGGGAATTGATCATCCACTCAACTATACAGGAAAGCAGACAAGTATCATCATCGACGAGAAATTTTAAAACAAGTATGATTATTCACTCAATAGAAATTGTCATGTAAGCAAGTCCCTCGACAGCATGATGTTTCGGGGGTGATAATTAAAAAGAATGGGAAAAAGGGTTGACCAATGAAAAAGTTGCTCTTTTTACCCCTTTTTGGGGGCAATGATCACTTGAAAAGTCAGAATTTTCAAAAATCAAGTATTTCCATTACAATGCTGATCTATTTTCGAAACTAATATTACTTGTCTCGCGTTATATGGTGTGCAAGTGAATAAGTTTCATCAAGTAACGATATTGTGTCATAAAATTACTTAGCTTCTCAACAATATCCTCGATTATTGAATAGAGAGCAACGTAAAAATTATATTCACACGGTGCAAGACCTCGCTAGTATAATCAACTTTTGAACATACAGTCGCCAAAGTACATGTTTAAGATAAACCACATTTGTGATCAGTGTACAATCGAGAGATAAAGTGTTCAATATTGCATTGCTTTTCTGACTCCAGAGTAAAATGCAGAACTCTCCAACGAAATCTGATATTTACTCTTGTAAACATTAATAACCAAGGTTCTAAGTAGCGTTTTGTAAGTCTCAAGTGTTTTTACACATCGATGATAATATCATACTGCTTATTTGCAAGTAAGACAGTTACGCTTTTCAACCAGAGTGTAGTATCATACCATTCCCCGGCCATTTTAAGCTGGGATCAGTTACGCTCTCTGGGTAAGAAATCAATAATAATCAGTCATAATATTAAGAAGGAAGGAATTGGAAAGGGCGAAGGAAAGGCAGTTGGTGTGATGCAAGTTAAGGAGGAAAAGCATGAGGTGGTAAAAGTAACTAAAAATTGGAAAGAACCGGTTCGAGAGGGAAAGGGATACACTCACACTCACACACACACGCACACACACACACACACACACACATATATATATATATATATATATATGCGTATGTACATATACATATACATACAAATATATATGTGTGTGTGTATGTGTATATAGATACACGTATATATATACATATAAATATATATATAGAGAGAGAGCGAGGGAGTTGGAGGGAGGGAGAGAAAGAAAGTGGCGATGGAAGAAGACAAAAGACATCAATATATATATATATATGTATATATATATATATATATATATATATATATATATATTTATATATATATATATATACTTGTATTGAGAGAGAGACAAAGGGGGAAGAGAGAGGAGGGAAGTTGATGAAGAAGAAAGACAGTCGTAAGAAGACAGGCTTGCCGAATGCCAAGTGACAATGAGTGTAATTCAGAAAGACAGGTTAGGATGGAAAGGCAAAAACGCATGAATGAATAGAGCAACTTATGAAAAAGAATGTTTTTAAAAAGAGGATGCGGTAGGAATATTTCTGTATACTATATTCCTATTTCGGATATAAAACTGGTTCATGTTTACATAACATTTAGATAGAAACATGGACGGGCAACCAAGTTTGGAAGGGAGAGAATGATGAGAAATAGGCAAATGACGAAAGAAAAGCAGAGGCGTGAAATAATACATAAAAAGCAACGTCCATGAATTTCCCTCGGGACTATCAAATAGACACCATTCTGCCTTAATCAAGTTGTTGAAAGGACGTAAAATCAGTGTGTGTAACCACAAAAATCAACTAATCTCGTTTAATAATCTCGACCATTGAAATGTGTACCGTAGGCAGCTTGTAAGATCTCTAAAATAAATGTATGTACACATGTATGTAAATTAGAATGTTATACAACTATGAAAGTCGGTTTTCATTTTCCTAAATCACAATAAAAGTATACATACGTTAGTATTCCATAAGATGCATACATTTTGCTTCTTTTGGGGGGGGGAAGAAACTAATTTTCGCTTTCCCCTTAAGATTTATGAAATTCTATTTTCAAATATGAAACGAAACCGGGATTATGTAATCGAAGTGCAGTAAGCGTACACGAACCAAGTGGTATTAACAACCCCTGAAAGATTTTAAAACGATTAGTGCATCGATTAGTATTTTTTCTGGAATTTCAACAGAATGGCTACCAAAGATATTTGTGTACTAACTGAACTTTATGGAGAGAATCAGTTTATGATGAGCCAGGAAAAGAAAGACTAGTCTACGTCAAACAATTCATTACAAATTAAATAGAACTCACAAACGGATTGAAACCTTCAGGAGTTACTTATTCCTGTCCATGGGTCAATGTATATCACGTGGTTTGCGCATGTGCACTGTATTTCGACTGGCATAAGCCGAATCTCGTTATTTAATAACCGCACCACGGAGATCTTCCTTATAATTCCCTAATGATAAATGATGAGCAAAAATTGAGTGAAAGATATAGAGGCATGGGATGGGAATAGGTGGAGTAGATATTAGATTCAGCATATTCATTGCAAACTCATTGAACTCTGTACAGCATGCTGTATGTTGTAGATATATTGGTATCTTTTTTTGACAGATGCTCATAGAGGAAGAGAGAATTAATGCGTGTGAATGTGCATTAGTTTGAATTAAATATTTTCCCTGCTGTAAGGAACGTTGATAAAGAACGTTTATCTATAATATAGTGTAATTTAATACCTGAGTAGATATTTATTAAGCCTAGTTTACAATAGCATAGGGGCACAAAAGTGAGTTACCTTATGGAGATGCTCCATCGTTTCACGTTTATAATCCTGGCTGCCCCCCAAATACTATATATATATATATATATATATATATATATATATATATATATATATATATATATATATATATATATATATATATATATATATATATATATATATATATATGTGTGTGTGTGTGTGTGTGTGTGTGTTCATATATATATATATATATATATATGTATATATATATATATATATATATATATATGTATGTATGTATATATGGATACACACATTTATAGGTCTCCTCATGTACACACACACACATATATACATATATATGGGTGGATGTGTGGGTTGATGGGAAATGGGAGAATTGCAATTGGGCTGTGAAGAAGAATTCAAGATAAAGAAAAGTGTTACAACTCAATTTATTTTTCATTTTTGCGTAGGCATGTTCTGATGCATTTGATGGTTGCCAATAACTTTTTTCCATATAACTTGCTGCGTTTGCAGAGAAAACTATCTGTTTAAGTGTTTGAGATTTCATGAATGTAATGAGGAAAGTTCTATGTTGTGGGTCATTTTGAAAGAATGAGAGGGGGGTGTATGTATCTGTGAAGATCAAATTCCCCGGAATGTAAGATTTGTTTTTTTTCTTGAAGTTCTCTTCACTTTCCCATTGTCATTTTGCCAACACTCTGTCGAATCACCATATACACACACAAACACACACACACACACACACACACATATATATATATATATATATATATATATATATATATATATATATATATATATATATATATATATATATATATGAAGCTGTCAACTAAAACTGTCACAAAAACTCTCAGCATTGGTTTCTCAAGTTTTCAAGTCAGTACAGCTAGCTGGTTGGCTGGATATGTATGCATCACATATACACGCCATGATAACAAAACTTCATTGATGAAACTTTAAACATTTACTCTCAATAATGTCTACACAAACATGTTAGCGTGATTTTTTTCATTTCAGACGTCCTCCTAAATGGTTTTATAGTCAGGTGTTAAATTTGCAATGCACGTTTATACTAAATTGTTCTCTTAACTTGTGTCTGCGAGCATTCTTGATTTTTTTTTCAGAATTTCACGCTTTTCAAGTGATCACTGCCCATCAAAAGGTAACAAAACAGAAGTAAAATTTACTATTCGCTATATACGGTTAGCTGCAAGTATACTGATGGATAATGATATCTTGAATATTAATCACCTGGGGAAAAATCCTGATGAGATGCTATATGCATCGTGACATACGTGCACATCCAATGACACTATTAAAGAAAGTCTTAAAGGTACAAGTACAGCCTCTGAAAAATAAAGATGAAATTAACATTGAAAACAACGTCAGGTCAGAGATTAGACGAGGGAAATGTTGCGTTGTCATTAGACAGAAGTAGATACGTTGCAAGGAAAGTTTCCACAACTTATGTCTGGGATTAGCGTTGTGTATCTGAAACTCTATAATCATTCAACGTTGGTCGTTTAGTCTTCCATTCTTCGTGGACATTAACCCTCCAGCTACCTTATATAGTTCTTGCCATCTCAAGTATTCGCCTATTACCAATCGTAAGTGCTATAAAGATTGTCTCCTGCATTCTTCAGATTAGGTTGATGTTCTGCATTCCACTCATCATTCACAATAAAGTTTTCTACAGCTTCTTGAAGACAGGATACTTGGATGTATCGATATTAATTGGTGGTTTCTTCTTCTTTCAACGGTACACATATATCCGTAGCCTCCTGATTCATCTCTAAGAAACGCAAATGATAATCCCCTTCAACTTCAAGTTCAAGAAATTATCTAAACAAAGAAAAATTTCTTGATTCATTTTAACTTTTCCAATACACTATGGCATGGAAATAATTTTCAATTTTTTTTTTCGAGAAATTGTTGCCAAAGATATATAAAAAATCTGTTCATAATATTAGTTATTTTATCATGATGTTTATTCAATGTCTTTTTCCCCAGAATTTTTGTACTCGAAGTGTCAATTCTACTTTGTAAGTTTTACTGTCTATTTGATTGGGGAGGTAATTATGAAAAAATATTGTAACATTGGTACGTACAAGTTTTCCTTGGGTATATATTGTGTGATTTTTGCGCTAGACTATCTCCTACGGACTGAGAGACGAACAGGCAGACATTGAACGTCTTTCATCTGCACTGAAAGATAGGTTTAAAATCAGTCACATTTAGAATCAATTGATAAGCAAGATTCGATCTAGTATTTACCATATCTTATTAATAAACACCAACATCATGAGCTTTTGGATCACAAGTATTTAAATATTTGAGGTGATTTCACAGATGGTTGGTGAAAGATAGATAGATAGATAGATAGATAGATAGATAGATAGATAGATAGATAGATAGATAGATAGATAGATAGATAGATACATACATACATACATACATACATACATACATACATACATACATAGGTAGGTAGGTTGGTAGGTAGGTAGGTAGATAGAAAGGTTGATAGATGGATAGATACAAACTAACAGACTGGCAGATGTACGAATATTATAATATGGCCATTTACGATCATATCTTTGAGCAGCTGGAGAGATCTTCGTTTTTTTAAATAACGTGCAGTGAAGCTATAATCCTAAAAAAAATACCGAACAAAATCCCCTGGTATCATGGAGGACATAATGAGGATATTTTTGGCAAAAAAAATAAAAATAAATTGAAAATATCCCAACATCGTATGGTTATTATTTTTTTTTAATCCATTGGAAAAATTTTGAAACAAATGAAATAATCTCAACAAATCAATACGAATTTGAACCATGCACCTCCTCAGAATAATTAAGATTATTTATAAATAAGAAGCAATTCCTTTTTTAAAAATCAACCATTTCTACTTTTGATCGATCTATTATTTGATGTTGATATAATTGTAATTTCAATATACATGATTTTGCGTGTGTGGTCCATTTTTTTAATAATTTCCCGGCAATTCTTTGACCTGTGAAGTGTTTAGTCATGACTACTATTGACTATTTGTCAACTCATTGTAACATTGTACACAGTCAGTGGTAGGTACTCGTAACAATGGACTTACGCTCAAACACTCACAAGGCCAAAATTCAGACGTGCTGGGCTATCAAAAAAAACAGCTATCGGCAGTCAACTTCTGTCATAGCTGACAGAAACAATGCTATAAAGGTAAAAGAAGTCAGAGGAAAATTTGCGTGCTGCGTGTTGTACAGATCTACGAAATTGTCGAATTCTTTTTTTCTTTGTTTAGTCTTATTGAGTTTCAACAGGATACGACATGATATTGAATAATACTCGTATGTGAAATGGCTTCTCAGTGGAAGGTGAGTTGCCTATCGATAAGGCTTGAATACGGAGTGGTACCTCGGGAAGGGGCAACGATGGAGAATTTGAATTGAGACTAAATTGAGACTGACAAGTCAAAGGAAACCTAAAATTATTCAAGTAGAGCAGCCCTGATAGCAGCAGAAAAGCCCTGAGACGAGACTAGAGACAGCAGGCCAGACTGAGCCGGGCAAAGAAGAGTATGTGCGTAAAGTTAGAGTCAAACCCATCCAAGAATCAAGTTACCGTCCATATATTTAGCATTCATTTTTGTTTGCTCCAGCACCGATTCATGTTTTGAAACAAGGGATGTTTTTTGGTCGGCAGAACAAATAAACGAAATGTTTTATGCAGTGTGATTGATCATAGCGCTGTAGATTTGCGGCAGAAGACACATCCTTTTTTTATTTCACGGTCTGCATTTCTGGACATATAGGAGGTGAAGGAGTCTCCATCAAAAGCAGTAAGCATTTAAACATGGGAAATTCCATAACTGGCTTGATGGGTCTTCCTCAAGATTTTAATACAATCTTGAGTATAAAATGAAAGAACATGTTTTGACATTGCAAAGATGCGCAGATAAAGAAGTAAAAAACAATTTTGAAATGAGTTTTGGTCAGTCGTTCTGGTTTGATAGAGATTCCAGTAGTTTCAATGAAATATCGTTTAATTAGAACGCAGTTCTCCGACCAGAACTATTGTTGCTATTCACGCTTTTCTTATTCCATATAACGCCGATAAGATATTTATATTTGGCAGATTTGCATCTATTCAAATGAGCTGTCTTTTTGGGTGAACTTATATCGTGTTGCACCAAGGTTTGGGGGTCATGCCGTGAAAATCAGCATTTGAAGGTCTGTGTCAAATCTGAGGCTCAGACTCCATAAGTTCTGGAAGGGAATGCGTATCTCATTCTCGAGTAAGTCTATGTAAGCAATTATCAGATATCATTAATATGCAAATGTCACATACAACAAACATGTTAAGGTCGACCTGAGAACCATGCAATATACGCAGGGGATAATCGTGCTCAATTTCACACAGAGTAATCACAAGACAGCACAGTACATTGAAGATAAAAACAGGAAGAGATTTCAAGAACCCTAGGGAAACTCAAATGACAATGAATATCAGATCCTAACTGGATGTAACGTCTCACAATGTGGATCCCCAGAAATCGACGCGAAACTATGGCTGGAAAAGTATGAGATGGTATATTTTTCCTGATGATATTAAAGAAAAAAAGTCCAAATACATTATTGAGAACCTTTTCCAAAGTTTGCTTTTATTGATATTTGCTCTGAAAAAATCTATTTTCAAAAGTCGACTCCTATCTGGAACAGTTATTGATCATTCCTATTGGTGATCTCTCACAGAACAATGATCACCATCAACAATATAACTGTTTTTCTTTTTGTTTTATTTTTTCCTGGGGATACACACATCACTGTATAAATGATTGCCCCTTTTGTTTCATTATATATATATATATATATATATATATATATATATATATATATATATATATATATATATATATATATACAGAATACTGATGAACGTAATGGACATATTAGGCTAGCAGTTTCTCTTTGTCAGCCAAGGCATAGGAGCCAGAATGAATTTGGCATGGACTAGAGAGTTGGGGGAACTACGGCACAGAACAAAATGGAACTGTGATATATGAGAGCACTGAAAAGAGAGCTGGAGACCTGAGGAGTCACACTGTCACTCAGCCTCCGACAATGACCCTCACACATCTTGTGAAAAAATAATAACCCTAGGACTTGATGTCACCCAGACTGCAACAACAGCCGCCAGACATCTGGTATGAACATTAAGACATGATATTAATAATAATAATAACAATAATAATAATAATAATAATAATAATAATAATAATAATAATAATAATAATAATTAGAAGAAGAAGAAGAAGAAGAAGAAGAAGAAGAAGAAGAAGAAGAAGAAGAAGAAGAAGAAGTCTTGTAAGTCACTCAATGAATACTGGCTTGTGACCAACGTCTTTTGACAAAGTCCTAGAAGGTAACATGAAGGAAAGGCATTTAGGGACCCATCTAAAAGAGATCCAGACGAAACTTTTTCAGAAATGCAAAAATTGGTCGATATGATCCCTGTGATGCCTTTCTTGTACAGGGGGAATAGCCAAAATGTAAGTTTTAAAAGTTTGTTAAATTCTGTTTTACCATTGTTACACTCTCTGCTGTTCAATTGCTTCTTGGAATCTTACTCGAACTTATTTGATTTTTTTAAATTATAATTTCACGAGAATAATCATCTTGTTCAGGTAACATTTAGCAGAAAAGCTGAAAATCCCAGCATAAACTGTCTATATTTGAACTCCAGTATTGTTTGACTTGACATTCTTTATTTCCGGTGTTTCCCAATTCGTTTAAAGTTGTCAGTGATTGCATTTCCGTGGACTTTTACTAAGTCAAAACCTGAAAGAAATGGGAGAGAGGTAAAAACAGACCGATGATCCTCAACTATATTATTGTTGATTCGAATATAAAGGAGGATTTAATGACGCATTGAACACATTAAGAAATTTCTTCAAAACCTGTATTTATATTCTTACATGAGTATTTAAATATGATGTAAGTTAATCAAACAATTTAAATATCGTGTCAGAGAAGAAAACCCCTTCTTGTTGTCTTTAATTGCGTAGCTAAATTGTTAAAATCCATGAATACCATACATTCCCCGCTGAAGTCCTTACATTGAATTCGAAACCTATGCCATGAACCGGCTGTACACCATCTGCTAAAATACTCGGTTTCACTAAAATGCTGAACCTTTTTTTTTTTTTTAATCACTCTACATGCCGAGTTCTTCAATCCATGAAATATCAATAATACTATGATAGACATTAGCTTAGTCTTTGGAGCATTTCCAATAGAGTCAGCCTCCTCTTTTTGCCCGTATGAATCAATTTTATTTTCGTATGTTCAACAAAATTCAATTATATATCGATCAGGCATCTAACTCTTCTGTTTATCGAAACAAACGGGAAAAAAACAACTTACGAACTGAGTAAATTCTTTTACGATCATTTTGATAATTAAAAGAGACACAAATAGATATGATCTTTAATCTTTATCGGTGCATACGCCCATATCATTCGGCTTCAGAACGTAACAAAGTCCTTTTACCAAAATCAACAATGATTGCACAGAAATGTAGAATGAGGTGGAAGTAGTACAACATTTCAATCCGAGGAAATAGCTGGAAAGCCGGTACTTACTTATGACTGACTGTTTTCACAATTACAAAATATCAGTACTTTTTTTTTTTTTAAATCCCAGCGTCAGTTCAATTGCAATCCAACGGGTTATGCATATTTTGTAAAAGCTCTGTCCGTAGGAATGCCTGCTTCTCTTATTTTATCTGATAATTCTTTATATTTACTCCTCCCACTCTATCTCCTCTCTTACACTGTTTCTTATATGCCTCTTTCATTATCAACCACTTAATATATTTTTATCTTTTTTTTTTCTCTCAATTATTTTTCTATACACTTTTGCTTTATTTTCACACCACGCTTCCAGTACAGTAAGCACTGGGTTTAGTTTCTTCTGATATTTTACCCTTATCTGACTTGGGCATTCCAGGTTGTTATTTGCTTCTCAAATCTTACCTAAAAGCATTCCTCCGTTCAAAGATTCTGTTGAATTCTTCTCATCATTCGAAAGCTTTCCTTTCTTTACTTATTCCTATTTCAGTACATGTAATGTCTTGCCTGGATGGTTGCCTTCTTTTTTATACAAATTTCCACTCAGTCTAAGTGTAGTCGGTACGTGTGGCGGAATAGATAGCTACACGACCGAAGGAATCGGTGAGCTGTATTCAAACTCCTGTTGAGACTGTTTACATTTGCTTCAAACTAATGCCCTTGATCAAAGCATGAATCCATCTCTTCTCCCCTCAGTGAAGGGGTAAAATAGCCTGATATATATGACTCTCTATCTTTGGGATGCGATCAGTCTAAAAGATCGATAACTCTGGATTCTTTACAAGGAATAGAAATCTTCAAGGAGCTTCTGCAACGACACTGGTACAATTCCCTTTGTTGACTTCGGGAGTCGACAGTCTTTCCGTACGGATGGATTCCTGTGTTCCGTTCAATCTTGCTCTGAATTGCTCCCAGGAGAGACAGGAAGTAAGTCTGGTGAAAGGTTACCGTAGAGGATTCTTTGTGATTTCTGCAGGTAATCGTTCGTACATTTTTGATAATTGATCGTTTGAACTGAGTCGTTGTGAAGCAATAGTTCCTAAACTAGTCTAAGACCAATGCTTCTCGAGTGAGCTCAAATTCACTGAGTAACCCCCACGACAATGTAAAATCTCTATCGTTGAAAAGTATGAAATACTCATGTCGTTATTTATCTCTATCTCAAGTTTGATGGTGAAGTGACGTAGGTTTTCTACACAGTGTTTGCTGATATCTCTTCTATGGCAGAAAATAATCGCTGAGCAATTACTTAATCACCAAACTGGCATATGGTCTAACATCATCATCAAGATCCTTAGCTGCAGCAGCAGCCTTTTAGCGTCTGTTGTTTGAAGCCTCTCCACAACTTACGTCAGACCTCGGTATCGTTGGATTCGGGGAGCCGATACTTGCTAAAATTGTCTGGATCATCGTGTCATTTTATCTAATGCCAGTCACAGTTTCGCATGTGCGATCAATGTTCTGAGTCGTGATGTCAAGCGGTTGATGAGACATTCTTGCAACATGGCCAGCCCATTGCCATTTGAGTTTTCTAGTGTATTCTATGATATCTCTTGCTTTTCCCTCATATATTGGCCTGTCTTATAGGCTCGCCTTGTGATGTTGAACATGGTTTTCCGTTAGAGTTTGAATAGTTTGATCGAACTTGATTAGTGACCACCGAGAGGATGTCTTTTCTCAGAACTGATGGGTTTTTCTGGCTCTTGAAGATAAAGCTTTGTCTATTGGAAGCTTGCCAACATAGGGAGATATTTCACTTGATTTCTTAGCTTTTTTAATGATTTCATAAAGATTCGTTGTCCGATGAGATAAATATATGGGTCCACTTTCTCCAGCTTCCCGTTTTCGATTGTGATTGGTGTGCCTCTGACCTCAATATGTTTGTTGTACGAGACATTTGTTTAACTAAAGTTCATATAGAGGTCAACTTTTTTTTTTTTGCTCTCTTCGTTCAGTTCGACTAACATTATTTAGTGGTCGAAAGGGCTCTTTAAAAAAAGAAGACGATGTTGTCAGCAAGTCTGAGGTTGCCCAAGTAACTGGCATCCATTTTGACTCCTTTATATTCCCATTCTAGGTGTTTGATAGTCTAGCAGGTCATAAGGCCTGATAAAGAAACTACTGTGTCAGTAAATATGTTGCAATAAGCCTCGTAGGATTACATCAATGTCCTCGAGGCATTTGAAATGGGTTGAAGTCCTACTTTAAGTCAATGAATACTTCAACGAGTGGTATTTTGTATTCAGTCGCACCCTCTTTTAGCTGACATACCAAATGTAGATTGTCAACGGTCAAGTAGCTCCGTCGGAAGCCAGCTTGTTCCCATGGATGGTTTTCATCAAACGTTTCGGTGAATCGGTTAATGATCCTTTTTAGAATGAGTTTGCACATGCAGTTGGGTAAGCTCACTGGCCCGGAAATCGGCCTAAAAGCATCCGTTTTGAATGAACACATATTGGAAATCATTTTGTCAATCTGCTCGAAGCGTGAAGTGCACAATTAATGCACAATGCAAGCTATGGTGCACGGAGGTGAACCTAACGGAACGGACTGAGAGTCAATGAATGAGATCGATAGGCTTGCTGACAGAGGTCAGCATAATCGGGGTTGTCATTGAAGGAGTTGCTAGAAGCCTTCGTTCAGCGGTCGTCTGATTATGGCTGCATTGTTGTCAATGATGATTTTTGCATAGGAATATGATTGTAGATTTTTGTGCACTCTTGCTACAACTGTTACCGGCTTCTACCACTCCATATTTGGTGAGTTCTGAGAGTCTAAATGGAGAAATGCTCTCAAATAGCCTCTAAGACTTGGCTTTTACTGCGAAGTCACATTTCGAGCAGGGTTTATTTTTCTCGTAGCAGACGTCAGAGTACTGGCATATGGGAGTAGGACCATCAATTTGAAATACATAACGAACTGGTGTTCCTATTCTAGTAACCAGAACTCTTTTGTAAACTGAACAACCAGAAAACAACACGGGGTAAACATCAACTATATAAAAAAGCTGGATCAGTGAGTTACTCAGCTGGCGCCTTGAACATTGGTGCATTTCAACCGAAATTGGCCTAAATCTGGCATATATACTCAATGAGCTTAGTTTCAAGAAAACAATTATTAAGGACTTTACGGGTTGCGTCCTACTGACAATGTAATTATAATGCTGCTCTGAACCCTTATTTTCTGTCGAACACGTATACATATCTTTATGTGTGTGGGGATATTTACTAGCAGGAGGCAAGGAAAATAGTATATAAAGCATATGATCAGAGATTAACCACGTTTATATACAAAATTATATAAACACAGACGAACACAAATACATTTTTGTCTGTGTGACGACAGCAAATTTTCTGTAATTTCTAATGGACACGATTTTGAAAAACTCATCCCCAAAATGAAGTGTACAATCTGCGTTCGCACTCACATTAGTTAATAATGATGATATTTCGATCTCTCCATCAACCAATAATTAATTTTCGTTTTGCAGAATCTGCACGGATATTTGAATCGAATATGATCCAGTTGTTTGGGATAGCGAGTATTTCAAAATGAGATAAGATTCAATGAATACCCATTTCAAATCAATGATCTCTTATTGAGCCAAAAGCCAAATTAGGTTATTAGCAGGAACTAGTTTACAACTCCCGCCCGCTGAGCAGATTTCCAGCTAATATACTGGAAGCGAATCAAAGTTCTCTTGTTCTACATTCGCGTGTGTATACATTGACGCAAACATATTATATATAAAAACAAAAAAATACATCATGCACTCATGTTCACAAGTGTGTATGTGTACGTTCCTGTGAATACGTAGATGCATTTAATAACGATCAGAACTAATTTCTTATCACCTGCGCGTTTACGTTTAATCTTTTACGCACCTGTCCTCTGCAACTTGCGGAAATTGTTTCATTAATGCTATTTATACACCGTGTGCATTTGCTGATTCTATGGACAGGAGACATAGTACAAAGAGGAAAGAATTCATTCCTTTGGTTTTATCAGAATCCCTCCCCCCTTAGATAAATATCAAAATGTACGGGTGTTTATTTTTGAAACTGAGTAGTGTATTTTTTCCTTTGCTTGGTGCAGGAGTACTGGCATACAGTCAAAAGTTGTAATCAAATAAAACAGAATCTTTTGTTCTGAGAATCAAGTTATACATAAAATTGATAAAAGACATAGTTTGAAATGATTTAGCACTGTGTACATTAGTTTGCACTTGTGCAATTCTATATCTTCCCATAATGAAAGAATCAGTTGAGTCATTATATTGTAATTAACATTTTTCAATTTGTAATACAAAGGGAATTTTTCATTTCATTATGAGTTTCGAACAATTGTATTAGGTAACATTTGTTTAGCAACTTCAATCAATCAGAATGATTTAAAAGTTTGTAGCGCTTTCTTTTGAAAATATGAAGGAAATCACAAATGTGTCTGAGGCTCACTCGGCTCTTAAAGACTTACTCAACGCGCACCTCAAATATCTTAACGATTGCTTTAGGTATCACTTAAGAAAGATATATATATATATATATATATATATATATATCTTCTTCATGTATATCCCCATTATCATTTACGATTATTTGAACAGAAAAAAAGTTTGTTTTATTCCCCAATGCAATCTGGACGGGTATTCGACGGAAAGATAGTTATAATGAAGAGTAAAATAATATATCTATCAAAGTGCAAGTTTCCTCAAATGGAATTTACTAATTTTGTTCATGATTGATGCATATATATATATATATATATATATATATATATATATATATATATATATATATATATATATATATATATATATATATCCGGAAAATACTTACCTATTTTCAATATGTTGAGAACTGCTTTTGATGTAACCGATGATGTGTGCACTCTCCTGTTCAGTTTCCCACTCAGTGCTGCAGCATCATTGAATTGTTTCGTATGCTATTATATATATCACCCATCATGTTTATTGCTGGACATTGGCCTTTGCTTTATCCTTCCCTGGGGGCTGCAATCGTGGTAAACTCTGTCATGTCAATCCGACAAATCATCTCATCCTGCCATTATTTTTTGTCTGGGATTTCCTACTGCGTTTACTGTCACATTGGCTCCAATGGATAAACACTTTGCCTCCTGTGTTGTAGCTAAATGTCCAACCTATCCCTGTATTTATTGCTTGATTATCAGTAAGATGCCTTTCACTTTAGTCCCCCTCTCCATTGTGCCATGATTCATCACTTACTGCTATCCCTAGAATTGCTTCCCACAAGACAAGCATGAGTTCGTTTACAGTTCTTTGTTAATTCCTGTGTTTCAGTTCCGTAAGGCATGGCTGGTATTACGAATTGATTGTATTATTTACACTTTAAACATATTAGCAAAGTACTCTTTAATGTATTTCTATCAAAACCAAAGCCGAACGTTATGCATTTTATTTTGTTTTCATTGTATTTCTCTAAAGCTTATTATCTGTCCTTGGTAAAAGTACCTGTCAACCTTTCCCGGAGCCACATCCTCTATCCTCATAGTCTTTTGGTTGGACAATATTTCATCTTTGTTCTCTTTATCTCGAGCCTACATTTTTTTTTACTCTCCTTTTCAGATATGTCAGCATGATTTTGCATTTCTCCCAATGAGTCTGATGGGTTGAAAAATTCATCAATCAATTTCAAATAGTTTTTGATATCTCTCGTCAAAGTTTATTCCTATTCCTTCACAGTTAGTTTTCATAGAGACGATGTTTTTATTTGCTCTGAATAGTTTACGTGATATTGTATAACTTCGTTTTACACCCTTCCTTTTTTACCTTGATTGTATCTTTTTTTATCATCATCATCATCATCATCATCATCATCATCATCATCATTATTATTATTATTATTTGGAATCTCACACCAGTTGCCCGGTGGTAACCGCTGGAGTTTGAGTGACAGCAAGTCTCCTCAAGTCTCCTGCCTTCCTCCCCCAGTACTCATAGGTCGCAGTAATTCTACGATTTACAGTTTCACACCGGTTGCCCAGTGGTTATCGCTGAAGGCTGAGTGACAATAAGTCTCCTCAGGTCTTCAGCTAACGTCTCCTCTCTTTCGCGTATCATGACAGAGCTACAATTCGTTGCAGTCCTTATATCTCTAGCACCTTCCTCAGTATTCGTGCAGTTCCCAGTAGTGCTGTGGTCTGTACGGTCTCTATCCTCCCCCTAATCCTGATCTCCTCCAGTCTCTCCCTCAGCGTTTTGGGGACAGTTCCTAGTGCGCCCACTATGACCGGTACTACCCTGGTTCTCATGTTCCACATTTTTCTTAACTCCCTTGCTAGGTCCTGGTATTTTTCCCTTTTTTCACCCTCCTTCTTTTTTACTCTATGGTCTGCAGGTACAGCAACGTCTACTATTTGGCAGGTCTTCCTTTTTTTGTCTACTATTACTAAGTCTGGTCTTCTTGCCTGGATGAGGTGGTCAGTTTGGATGTCAAAGTCCCACAGTAGTTTGTGGTTGTCATTCTCCAAGACTGCCTCTGGCTTGTGCTGATACCTCTTTTCCACATGGTTGAATCCCATTTGTTTGCTTAGTTCCCAGTGTATCATCGTGACTACTCTATCGTGTCTATGCTTATACTCCTTCTGGGCGAGTTGACTACATTCACTAGTTATGTGGTTTACTGTCTCATCTCTTTCACCGCACATGCGGCATTTGCTGTTTGTCTGTGTTCTGTCGATTTTTGCTTTTATGTAGTTTGTCCTGATGCTTTTGTTTTGGGCTGCCATGATGAGCGATTCTGTTTCTCTCTTAAGGTTCCCCTTTCGTAACCACGTCCATGATTTCTCGTCTGCTATATCTTGTATCTGTCTTTTAAACTCGCCGTACAATTTTTTCCCTTCCCATCTTTCTTCTCTTGCTTGCTGTACTGTTGTATTGTTTTCTACTTTATTGTTCGTTGCACTATCTCTTGCGCTCTTTATGATTTCTTCGCTATTTGTTTGCACATATCTTTCTAGGACTGTTTTAGCTCTCTGGACACAATCTTCTATGCTGATGAGCCCCCTACCACCTTCTTTTCTCTTAACGTATAGTCTATCTGTATCATCCCTAGGGTGTAATGCTTTATGCATCGTCATAAGTTTCCTTGTTCGCCTATCCATTGATTGGAGCTCTTCCTTTGTCCATCCTAGGAATGGTCCTGTATACCTAACTATTGATACAGCCCAGGTGTTCATTCCTTTTATTAGATTTCTGCTGTTTAATTTGGTTTCTAATATTTTCCTTATCCTTCTGAGGTATTCCCCCTTTATTTTCTCCTTCATCTCTTCCCGTTTTATCGTGTCACATTCAAGGACACCTAGGTACTTGTATCAGTCTTGTGTGGTCAGTGCCCTAATCTTGCTGTTGTCCGGGAGTTCAATTCCCTCAGTCATTGAAAGCCTTCCTTTGTGCATCACCATGATTATTATTATTATTATTATTATTATTATTATTATTATTATTATTATTATTATTATTATTATTATTATTATTATTATTATTGCCGTCTAATCTTCGTAAGTAGTCTGAATGACGTGTATTTCTGGTCAACATTCTCGTTTACGTCTTGTCGCATTGAGTTGAAGATTATCTTTTCATAATCTACAAAGGAAAAACAAAGTGGTTTGTAGTATCATAATGACTTTTCGAGTAGTCATTTTATTGAATGTATATTGTTTATTTCTTGATATTCATTTCTTAAGCCTGTCTCCTCAAGAGGTTGATCTTCATGTACAATGCCCATTGTCATCTGCTGTCCTCGCCAGAAGCTTTTGCGAGCTTCATATTTCGTAGTACAAACACTTTTATGTCTGGGATATCATTACTACCCATCTGCTTATCAGTTTGTGGTACTTCCGTTTTTGAAAAGTACAAATTCTCATTGTTTTCTTCAATTATTTTGGACAGCCTATCTCTACAATTGACATTCCAGTCCTTCGAAGCAAGTATCTGTTGCTTGCCGGTGTGATGTGCGGCTAGGGCGTGTTCAAAACTCTAACCTTTCTTAATAGCCTTTACTACGCTCTTCATGTGTTTTTTCCTATTCTCTTATTCCATACATTTGGTTTTCAGTCTGCGGAGGTCTACCCATTTGTCTTTATAATTTTGATGATAAAAGACTGACAAGGAACATTTTCAACTTTTTACTAATATCTTCTTGTTTTTGTACAATTGATCGGATCTTAGTCCATTACACATACACACGCACACACACAGACACACACACACAGACAGACAGACAGACACACACACACACACACACACATATATATATTTTTTAAATTTTTTTTTCTTCCATTTGACAAGATAACGTTCTTCCAAAAATAACTAGGTCCCTCGATGATCACGTATGGACTTAATCCAAGAATCTCAACCCTCTTCTTTCAACAAAGGTGTTTTCCGTGGTGTACAAGATTTTAAGCCATCATGTGTAGTTCAATTCATTATTAATAGTTATTTTGATAACCGATGTACCATATGTTCTCAAATCATCTTAAATCTCCTTTCAAGTTACGATGGGATTAGCTTTGACTGTTCTTCGCATTCTCCGAGTTGCCCATGGTGAATCATTCGGTAAAGAACCAGTTTGAAGGGCATATTGGGTATTAGCGGACTTATTCCACTTCAAAATAATCGATATAATTACACTGATAAGAATATTCAACATCCTAGAAATGGCTTCGTAG
>OY735203.1:51352903-51397903 GCA_963457665.1 Thysanoteuthis rhombus | reverse complement strand
TCAATATTTCAAAAACATATCTTGGTACTACACTAAGTAAGGAAGGCGTATGAAAATATCTGCAGAACAAACTTCAGGGCCTGCACAACGTGAAAATCAGCATTCAAAATCTTGACCTCACTCTTGGCGGGAAAACAAATACATAGCGATAGTCGGCAATGCTTCCTTATCTAACCCATCCCCAGGCATGTATTTGAAGGATACTTATAGTAAGTAGTATTTTGAACGATGAGACATTTAAGGGCAAACGTTTATTTACATGTTCAAGGTGCTTGCACATGTCGATCTTTATCTGTCCTTTTCCGTCTAGCCTCCTTTTAGGGTTATCAAGACTGAAAAAGGTAGAGGTCATTATTTTCTATCGAGTGATTTAAAGAATGATACGTACTAGAGTGATTCATGAAAATTTCACTTGCTTGTGTCTTTGCATTCTCTCTCTCTCTCTCTTATCCCGTCCAAATGTTCTATGCCCATGTTATTTTTTTAGATATCTAAATGTTGAGTAAACTTGGACCTGTTTCATATGGTACACCTGAATAAGGAATGCAAAAACATTTTCTATCGCACCTGTGTTTTGTTTCTTCTTTAGCACTGCTTTAATATATCATAATTTCCCTGCCTTTCCATTCCTCCCAGTATTTCGATCCCTTGCACATTGTCTCGTGATGGCCGGCCAACAAACACTGTCCTTCTCTCGTCTACACACCTTTTTACTCTATCTGTCTTTTTTTACCCACTCCCTCTCTTCCATCACACCCTCTTTTCCTCTTCCCCTTTCCATTATTTTCCTAATTCCTTCCTGCTGACCATCATTATGTAGATTCCTTGGTAAGAAGGTGTGGCTGATTCAATCTCAGAATGGCTGTCAGATACGACACTCTAAGCCAAGTCAGAAAAGCGTATCTATCGTTCATACAAACGAGTAGAATAATAGTATAGCAGATTGCCATATCGGGTTTGAACCTTTCGGTTTAATTATTAACGTCCAACTTACAGGGTGAGTGAAAAAATATCATCAAACAAGTCTCAGGTTAAAAATTGCAAAATATGTTTTTTCATTGATTTTTCTTGCTCTAGATCTTTAGTTTCTTGGCAGAGTAAATAACTGAAGCCGATCAAGACTGTGATGGAGTAGCAGTAAGGAGATTGAGCAGTGTTTTTTAAAAAGCTGGAATCTTGCTTAAAAAGACTGGCCTATTGCTCTTTTTTTCCTAGCACCAGAATTGGTTGCATCAGTATAGATGCATTCATTGGAGATAATGAAAATATATGCATATGAGTTTAATGAATATTCAAGTTGCATATACAGCCAATTCAAGATCTTTTCAATATGAAAACTAGAATACCCCAGGTGAAAATGTCAAACTATACTGAGCGTACGGTTGTGAAACAATTGATCAGTTGTTGTTTTATAGCCATAAGTTTCATATAACTTCGTACATTCTCCCTGAATAAACTGAGAGGGATGACGAAATGTAAGTAAAAATATTATTTATGATAGTAATTAGGAAAAGTAACAATAAGGATTCGTGCCAAACTTTTTATGCGTGTCTCTTTATTCACTGATGGCGATCATCCTAATATTTGGTTAGCAAATAACTGATTATATGTGCTTCGTGACGGTAAATAGTAGTTAATTTATACAGTAAATATATGTAGAAAAAATGTATTCTCAATTGTGTAATACTATGTAGATATCGAAGAATAAAACTGAATCTCTATAGAAACAAATTCCGTGAATGTTAAAATAACTTGAAACTTCCTCGGTTTCAAATATGTAAAAAAAAAACAATAAAAACAATAACGATGTTGCTGGTTAAGTCTTCGAGAGTTAAACGTTTTGAACGTTACATTTTTCACAGCCTCAAAAACATATATTGTAGGCGTTGGAATCACGGGACCCTTTAAAAATCATAGTCAACAAAAATTGTACAGTGAAATATCTAAAGCCTACAACTGCATTCTGTAATTGGAATGAAGCAATTCTAAGGGAATGACAGGGAGGTTAACAAAATCTCTATTACATACCAGATTGAAATATGGTAGACGTGGTATTGACACGTTTTAATGTGTTCATATTTTCATGAATTAAATAAATCCACACTGCACTTTTTTTCGGTTGGATATCCGACCAGGCTGCATTAAAAACAAGAAGCGAATGTTTTTAGAAGATTTTGTAGATGTGTTTCTTATTCCATTGATCAAAATTTATCAGACATAAACACTTGAATATATGTCTGGGAATAACTCGTCCATAAGTGCCAAGATATTTTTTTGACTTTTTTGACTTTTTTGACCCTACCAATCTTAAATGGCATGAAACTGTATAATCTATATAAAAAAAATTGTTCAAATATGCGTTAAATACTTGAATGAACTACTCCCAAGAATAGATAGTAATTTTCTAAATTGATATTCTTCACCCAGAAAATATTTGACAATCAGTATTTCAAAATATCCCCTTCACAATATCTGACGAATCAAAATTCAAGACGTCATTGATCATAAGCTGTAGGCGTCAAAACAAAGTCCTCGGTTCAGTAAATCTTCAGATCCATACTTGCTTAGAATTGAAAAGAATAATGAACAAATCACGACCAACTAGAAAGATGTCTGCGAATTATCTAAGGTTCTATCCATCATCTGAATCCCCCATTTCAAGTATTTGCAATTATAAAGCAGTTCTGCCATAATAACTAATGTTATGAAGGTAGTCTACCGTCATTCTTATTATGGTTTCAACACCTACTTCAACGTGTGTCGTATTGCAACCAGGATATTCATTTCTTGACGGCCTATTTCTTATGTCTCTGAACAAGATACATTCGTTTCCATTCCTTCATCATTGAGTAGTATAGTCACCCAAAATTCAAATTCCTGCTCGATATTCCATGCTATTAAGTGATCGCTGAACTGACAAACGATAGGGATCCTTTTGAAATCTTCCGATTGTCGTGGTGTAGGAGTAGGTGACATTGTTAGGCGTGTGCATTTGTTTTCTTTGTAGCGTTAACTAAAAGATTTTCAATGAGTTTATCTATATCAGAGTGTAAAATAATTGGCATCTGCTTATAAAAGGAATACAGAACTTAGCATGAAATCGCTTGGTTCTCAAATCTTGAATGAAACAGATCAAATAATGACGTCATTGACAAAAGAAATCCTCCACTACATCTCAACTGGGCTTTGCTTGATGGACATTACATATAGATTTCTCTCATTATTCCTTAATGGAGAGTTTGATAAAGTCCAAGTTTCAGACGAAAAGCCAACTGCCAATTACAAATTAGAAACGTACTGATGAGCAGCAACATTTTTTCTCCTCAGATTTATCATCTTTCTCCACATTGCATTCATGTATATGCAGTATATATGTTGTAGGTATCCATTGAGCATAATTTAGTGATGAAACACTTGATGGATATCATGCCAACAAACAATGGCTATATACACACACACATATATATGTATCAGACGGCAGAGTAGGTCGTGTTCATATATATATATATATATATATATATATATATAGATAGATAGATAGATAGATAGATAGATAGATAGATATACACGTGTGTGTATCCCTCTTTCTCTCCCCCTCTCTCTCTATCCCCCTCTCCCTCTCTCTCTCCCATCACTATATATATATATATATATATATATATATATATATATATATATATATATATATAAAGAGAAAGATTGAAAGAACTTTGCTGATATTGATTTCCTACCATTGTGACCATGAAGCAAAAGTTCCTTCCCTGTCTCCAATATATGCTCCCATTGGTGTTTTATTTCGTATTTTTTTCTTCAACTTTGATGTTTTTGAGAGTTACATTTTTTCCCAATTATTCTCTTTTCTTGTGTGGGCAAGTAGGGTGTGCCTGTTTGATAAACACAAACATGAACACACACACACACACACATATATATATATTTATATATATATATATATATATATATATATATATATAGATATATATATATATATATATATACATATACATATATGTGTGTGTGTGTGTGTGTGTGTGTGTGTATGTGTGTGTGTGTGAGTATCAAACTAAACCCTGTAATGAATTACTGGCATGCAGAAATAGAATAGAAATCTTCATATATATATATATATATATATATATATAGGTGTGTGTGTGTGTGTGTGTGTGTGTGCAGATGTGTGTATGAGTAGTGATAAATGTATGCAAATTTGTGTACACATATGACAGAAATTAAATAGGATTCTTCATTTTCCTGTTTCATCACTTGACAGCCTCTTTCTCATGTTTCAGAAAAAGATACTGGTTCCCATTCCTTCATCAGTGAATAACACCGTCACATAAAAATCTATAATTCCTGCTGGATGTTTGATGTCATTTGTTCATCTCTGAACTGACAAATAATACGGACCCATTTGAAATCTTGTAATTTCTGCGAAGTAGGTGGCATTGTGTTATACTTGTGTGCTATTTTTTTTCCAGAAAATACCTGTATGATTTTCAATTTGTATATCTATATTTGCAGTAAAATAATTGGCAAATGTATGTAATGCAGACCAATATATACATATATATGTGTAGGGGGGTGGGAGAGAAAAGAGAGAAAGAGAGAGGAAGAGATACACCGAGAGAGAAAGAGACAAAGAGAGGGGAGGAGATATTTATGACTTCGTTGATATTTCTTGCCATTGCAATCATTTTTTTCCCTCATTATTTTAGGGTAGTGCCAATTCTTTCCTTTTTGTTCCTGAGTAGGAGAGTTGTGTGCTCGTTTGTTTAAAGTGTATCTGTATACACACACACACGTGCGTGCGCGCACACACACACACACACACATACATATACATATATATACATATATATATATATATATATATATATATATATATATATATATATATATATATACATATATATATATATATATATATATATATATATATATGCGTGTGTGTGTGAGCTTGAGACTAACATAATTATGTATCAAACTCAACTTCGAAACGCTAGTATGGACCTTCTGCCGAATGGACAGAAATCTTTTTTTCTCATTTTTTATCTATCCTGCCCATTATTTATTCATCTATGCGTTGATGAATATATGCATGCATGTATGCATGTATGACAGAATGCAAATATATGTATGCCTTTACTCACATAAACAATTTATCCTAAATCAAGGAAACGCCTCTCACTTCTGAACGATCTTAAGAGTGATTTTGCTCAATCCTGCCACAACTGTACGTTTTCAGAATGATCAATCACTCGGACATTCAAAGTATTGAGTCTCCACCCGAAAACTTCCTGTTTTTTTGACATGATCCCCTAAGAAAACATTTTGTTTTGCACTAAAGATCGTACGGTGTAGGCGTTGAGTATTCGAAGAAATTTCCTTACATTCCTAGGATATCGTGAATGAATAGTTTGATTATAAACTGTAACCGATAATGTGACCTCCTGAAATGGTGCATTAATATTTGATTCTCAGCCAAAATAAACATGCAAGCATACATGTGCTTATGTGTGTGGGATGATAGATATGTATATTAGTTGGTGTAACTGTACGCCTTTATATAATATTCTTCAAGGAACCGTAACTGTATTAGTCAATTCCTATATACGAAACAGTACGTATTGAATTTCATACCACGCCTGATGAAAGTGGAAAAAATAAGACCATAAATTACGAGGTGATCAGAAGAATTCAGTTATAGAGTGAAAAATGCAATGCTTCGTGGTTTTACTCAAACCCAAAAACTAATTAATAAAGAATGAATACATAGTTCAAAAAGTAGTATATGACTGTCCCATCAAATATATCAGGGGGTAATTGTTTTCAATACATCAACACTCGACATAAAAACATGTGTACCAAAATCGAAAGAAGCGTCATTGCAATATGATACAGCCCACACCAAAAAAATTATGCAGAACTAAATAAGATATGGTTTAAACATTGAGTAAATTTCACCTGAAGATTGCTGGGATTAGACAAGTTGAAACATTTCAAGAACAAAAACTAAAGCAATCAATCAGTGCAAAAGCTTAGGATATTTATGATAATTATGATCGAATCCTGTGGCAAAATTTATTAAAATGTTCTGCAGAATAAATGGACCGTGTTCAGACTTCTAGTAAATACTCTTTGTGTTTTAAATCCTTAAAATTCTTCGAGTGATAACCAATTTGCAAAAAAAAAAAAAAAAAAATCACAGTTGAGTTCCTGGTTCAATATTTTATCAAGTAATGTAAATAGTTTGTGTCATTTGGTGGAAATTTTCTTCTGAGAAAAACTCAGAGAATGATAGCGGAAAAATCAACTCAACAATTTCGAATTCCAACTCACGATTTTATACACAATCAAAAAAATCTTTGAGTGATAAAATATAATTGAAATAATAAAGCTAATAATGACGAGTTTTTTTTCATACCAGATTTTTTCCCTTAATTTGAGTGACGTATGTATGCTTAATCTATTTCGTGTATTAGTCTCATTCGTTTTGCATCTGAAAAATTGCACATCGACTATAAGGAAACTATAAAAGCTGTTGTGTGTGCTTGGGAAAGTCCTTTTCACAAAGCATCACAATCTCTTCAAGATGCTAAATATTTGCAAATCCGTGTCTTATGCGGAATCTTTCGGAATAAACATATTCAACATGTATGGACAAATTTAAAGCAATTTACGGTGTACCTTCAAGTGGCAAGAAATCGTATGGTAAACGATTCCTGGGGTCCTGAACAATCAGAATGAAAATGAAAACTATATATTTCGATTGATCATCAATTTTCAGCTAATCTTTTCCCCGTCTCCTCATTATTTTATACAACAAATTTTAGATTAAATATCATCCGGTTCTCAACATAGTCGAAGTTTGATTAAACTTCTGTATAGATTAAAAATTACAATTTATATCCAGGGACTCATCCTCCATTGATGACACTTTAATAACGCTGACCAAAGAAACTAATCGTTAAGCGAGCACAAATAAACCGTCTTTCCAACTAACAATTGGTATCAGAAAACCAGATGATCCAAATAACCCCCCCGTTTACGACCAATGCATTCTCCCGATAGTCACTTATGGAGCTGAAACATGGAAGCTAGCCAAGAGACAGATTTACTAACTAAGAAGCATGCAACGTGTGCATGAGAGAACCATGCTCAATCCTACATGGAGAGATCACAAGACAGCACAGTATATACGGAAGGAAACGGGAGAACGTGACATCATAAAACTATTGAAAAACACAAATTGCAATAGGCAGGCCATGTTGCAAAAATGAAAGACTACCAATAGACAACACGTTTCACAGCATGGATCCCAAGAGATCGCATGAGAAACTGAGGCCGACAGGACACATGATGGAGAGATGAACTGGAAAAATTCAGGAAATACTGGCTCCGTGACGCCCATGATAGAGAATGGTGGCGAATTTTGGGGAAGTTCTATGTCCAGCCACGGACGTTAAAATACTGATGATGATGATGAATGATGATGAACTAGGTTTTAGACATGGCGATTGTCATCTCTGAAAACCATCATGGGATTACAGCAAGAATTCTTTTGTCAAGAAGTCTGACGATTAGACAAAGTACTAAAATAAATGTTGATATCTATAGATATATATAGAGAGATGCATCCAAATATTTCCAATGTAGCAAGCCTATACATATATCAAGAGGTTTTCTATTTTTCTAATGAAATTCTATGGACGGACGTGACACATATACATATGCAATAATATGCATATATATATGGAAGAAAGAAATAACCGAATTTTTGTGGTGAATCAATGAATTCGTTCTTGAATGAGCGATATTTATGCTTTTGATATTTTATACATTGCTGTATTTGCTCCTGCCTACCTACACGATATCTCAAAAGTTATCAATAGATTTTGTGGAAGTGAAGGAACATGATTTGAGCGCAAGAATTTCCTCCTTATCGGGAGATATTTTGCAAGATTTTTTGTCATAAATTCCTGTCTGTCAAGATGATAGCTTTGAACATACTCGATGAATTGTGACATACTTTTGGAGGAGCGTAAGGCACGTACCAAGAAAGAAGTGATCAACTTATGGGGTAGATCAAAAATTTGTTTTTGATTTTAAGATGTTTCTTCTTACATTTCTGTATTTGCTCATAGTTGTCCCTTCAATATCTCCAAAAGCCCTGAATGAAAAGCTCCCTTATCAAATGTTGTCAAAAGGTAGACTAAGGTATAACAAAAGGTGATCAAAGGTTTGGTTGGACCCAATAATTTCATTTGATTGACAGACATCAGCTTGTTTTATCTTTTTTTGTACGCTATTTTGAAAATTATACCGTTTCAGTGGTAAGACTGTGTTAGACCTTTTGCATGTCATTGAGAAGAGCTGATACTATCTGAAAATCTTTGAGAAACTTTACATTGTGAAAATGATTTTCAAGCTGTTGCCATGGGAAATTGAATCCTGGTCATCCATTTCGATGGACAGACAGTATGAGTATGTATCCATGGATTATTACCAATCAATGGATATTTGTGTCAAATTTCATCCTTTTATTACCTACTGGGCATTTTTTCAGAGATCCACTGGACAGCTGTCTGTTTTGCTAGAGCTAACTCCATGTAACGAGCCCTGGACGTCGTATGGGGCCCACTGTCCCCGTGGTCACATTCACTTTTGTTAGGGGTTCATATTCAACACTTTGCAAGGCTCGCAGCGAACGGCGATCCGATAAAGATATCAAAAAATTGATACATCATTTATGTATGATTCGATTGGTTCCACTTCGTTCTATGTAGATATTCAATATGTATCTTATTCTGACCTACATATCCGACGATATCAACATTTCAAAGGAGGCTTAGGCTCCTCTGATGACACCATCAATCTTATGACTTCCTCCTAATTTTTCAAAATGTTTTAAATTGATTATCATTACTTGAGTTACCTATTTCAGTTTTTAAAATATAGTTTTGGCAGTCGCCTAGATGGTTTGAGTTTTAATCTGCCAAATATATTTTCAATATTTTGGCCATGTCAGGATACTCATTTAACCTCTTACCATATTTCGATTTCACTTTGTGGTCTGCCAGAACTGTAAAATCCACTATCCAAAAGTTTTCATCCTGTTTCCTACGAGTAGATTTGGTTCAATCTGAAAGTCCCAGAAGATTTCTTAGAGAGATCGTGATTAGTTTACGGAGTTTATATTGCTGTTCTTAGCGGGATGTGCTCAAGAAATATCACTTGCACCAACAAGGTTACACATTCTTTTGGCAGGGTCTGTTGAGAACAGATCATCGTACATAAAGCGTTGGTTTTGCGATTAAGTCCAGCATATCGAGCAAACTCCCTGGAACACCTATAGGCATCAATGAGCGTGTTTCTTGTGAATTGCTTTCTTTAATCTCAGGCTTATTTTCATATCAGCTTTTACGATTTCCTATTTCGTTTTCCCCCTGTAAGGAAAATTGATAATCAACTCTGAAGCCACATGACAACAAACCATAAAAATATGTTACCGTTTAAATTCCTATTCTTTCTTTATGATACAATTCATGCCATACTTCCCCATAGTTGTGCATGGCAAAAAATACCGTCTTTATAACTCCATTCGGATATTACATGATTATCACAAAGTTAAGTGATACCCCTCACATCCAACGGTATGCTCATTCCCTCTCTCTCCCTCTCTCTCTCACTCCTTACTTCTCTCTCACTCTCTCTCTCTCTCTCTAATATATATATATATATATATATATATATATATATATATATATATATATATATATATATATAATACTAAACAGAATCAGGAATACAATATATTCAGCTGAAGAGACCTAAACGGGGCAGAAACAGAAAAGTGTTTTTGTAGCTAACTTTTATTTCATTATATCTATCATTATATGTGTAGATGTGTGTGTGTGTGTGTGTGTGTGTGAGTGTGTGTGTGTGTGTGTGTGTATGTTTGCACGTTCGTTTGTGTGTGTGTATCTATACATACTTGTTACCGTACATATGTAAACCTGTAAGTACCACGACAAGCCGTAAGTTAATGATGTATAGAGCCTTTATTTTACAAAATAAATATTAATTCCTCAATATAATCAAATCCTTACTAAAGCACTTTATACAGTAGTGAACAATAATCATATTTTACTGTGAAAGCTTCAGATCTAAATTCTGATTAATCGAACCCACCCTCATGTATATAATGGTCGAAAGGGAACATCATGTCCCCCCACGAACACGATCGTTAACTATCTAATTTAAATAAAAAAATAAAAAAAAACTAAACTCATTATGGAACTTCCATTTGCTAGATGGTATTTCGAATACAAAATATTTCATTTGCACAAAAGATATCCATCGAGATACACATAGCCCCAGAAGTCTCGTGGACTCCTCATATGAATATAGTACGTGATAAAGCTAGGCAAATATCAGCATTGGTGCTAGGTGAATTCTGCAAACGCATTGAAACAATGATGTCGACGCAGTATTCTTCAAAGATAAGATTTTCTGGTCACCATCAGAGAACAGAGACACCAAAGCCATTCAGAAGCAACACACCAGTGTAATCAGTGGCTACGGTATATTATCCCACTGGGGAAAACTTCATAATCTGAACCATATGTTCCTACAGAGGAGAGAACACATGATTATAAAAATGTTCGAAATACTGGAAAAACTTGTAACCAATGACCTAAACAATTTGTTTATTCACAGTGAACAAAGTATTTGTGCAACTATTCCAGGACGAGAGAGACGAAACGTCGAATGTGAATATGATGAATCGTTCTCAGTTTTTCGGAACTAAACATTGAAACTATATTCCCGCAGAAACCACCATAATAACAAAACCGTTGAGCCTCAAGACTCTTCTGGTGGAATTTATTCGAGCAACCCAGCAATGTTTAAAAATACACCTGTAATCAACAACAGCATTCTATAGTATGCTGTACGTAGTTGATATTCACGGAGATGACATTAAGGAACCCAAGCCCACCAAAGCTTAGTAATATGTATATTTCAATTCGTCAAGCTACAAAGAGCCTAATAATAAACCTATCAACAACATTTATGAGCTTTATTTAATCATTCGCTAAAATAGTGAGGATTTAAGGTTTTTAAAAACATGTGTTTACGTTCTGCATGTATAAATGTTGTGTCTTCCGAGGGTATTGATGATGATTGCATGTGTCTGACACAATATCGAAATGTTCAGAGAGGAACATAGGAGATGGGAAAGTGTTTGAAAAAAATAACTCAGTGCCTATCTGTCTCAGCAGCTGTGCATTTCTGTGAAGAGAAAAATGATCACAAGTCCTGCATTTTGTTATTGAAAACGATTACAAGAGTTCTCGCTTTTGAAATAATAATAATTAACTGGTTTTATTTTTTTCTTTCTCATAACATTTCTACACAGAGACACTTTTTTTCTTTAAATGAGACATTGGACGGTAGTTCTTTTTGTTTGTTTTTTTCTTCATTTTTCTCAAAACGTTATTCTGGAACGGAGAAAATGGTTCTAAGCCCCAAACGATGATTTTGCATCATTTGTCTCGAAGCTATAATCCTTGCTTGTCTCCCTTTCTTTGTATTCTTCCTTTTCCCTTCCCTTTGTCTACTCCGTTCATCCCCATAACAGGAGGATCCATACCGAAATGGCGCCTGCTGCACTATCCCCCGAAAGATTAAACAGTCAGACGGGAAAAGAGCTCCTCTTCCCTTCCAACTCTTTTTTATTGACATAACCCCTCCCATTTCATTTGATCAACTCTGAGATTGAAAATATCTGGATATTTTTTTCGCTTGGTTTTAAACTTTATTTCCATAAGAAGAAAAATCCAACTGACCCAATGAAATTTAAATGGCGATCTATGGTTCTAAGAAGTCTCTGGTCATTATCACCCACATTTTGAGTCGTAAATACATAAATCTTATTAATCTCTAGAATGTCCTTGCATGCTTTTAAAACTATTATCTTAATATCGTAAAGTTAAGCCTCAATGGGTCATTTTATGTTAAAATGTGCTTATATGCACATTTCACGCATTCACAATTCAGTCAAATTTCTACACTACGAAAGTATGCACCGTACCTAATTATAAGCATCTATAGTGTATATTTCATTGTATACATTAGTATATCGAATGCACATATACTACAGTACGTCAAAGATTACAGCACTGATGTTCTAGTTAATACAAGGACATAATGAGTCTTAAACTATCTCTGAGTTGAGTAGATGGCTTAAGACAAGGTATCTTAATATTACGCTTGTTTTTGTAAGTATAGAGTACATTCATAAAACGGTTACTTTTGTGCCATGGGAGGAGCGTTCACGGCGAACACAAATCTTTAACAAATCTTGAGTAAAAATCTTCTCAGATCGTTTATGCTTGTAACAGTTTACCAGATATGCTGCCCCACATAAAACAACCGTTTTTGATAGATCGGGTGTTTTAAGGAAAGTCTGGAAGAGCTTAGAGATTAACCAAGAGAGGTGAGATCGTCAACTTCGACAAAAAAAAATGTGATTGAAATCTAGGAACTGGTGGTGTAATGTTACTAGGGTGGAGAGACTTAATAATTGTGTTCATTAATGTTTATCGTTGATTTAAAGAAAAATATATCCAAACACAAATGTCAGTTTAAGTGGGTATATGTGTGAGTGCTTGCGTGTCTATATGTAGGTAGATAGCATCTATGGACGAATTATGAGTGCATCAGGATATGTAGACGTATTTATGCTCGTGAACGTGTGTTAGTGTGCACACGAGCGTGTGCACGTATATATGTGTTTAGACTGCAAGTCAAAGTGTGTACATGTTTTCCCACGCTAGGATGAAACAAATTTGAAAAAAAAAATAAATAAATATACACATGTATGTACATATGTATATATCACAAACGAAAATTATCAAGTATGTGTGTATGTGAATATATATAGGTGCATATGTTTATGTGTGGGTGTCTGGAATCGCAGAAACTGTGTGGTTAAGCCTAGTCACTTACGCCTAGAAAATTTAAACCAAAGAATGATACGTGGGAGGATCAGCTGATGTTCAATCGAAACCTCGAAGGAGATAAAGTCTTCAAAACCTCATAATGGTTGGTCAAGGAAGGGACGAGTCTTCGATCTACCGAGACGATTCAGAGTGTAAGGTCTGATCAGAGCAATGGCTTCCTAGATCTTTTGTGGGGTCAGGTAAATTTAAAGCAGAAATGTCCAAAAGTGACAGCAACTGGGGATATTCAGATAGATTATCTTGAATGACACAGAACTGACATGGGGGTTATTATGAATGAGTTTTCAAAATACTGAAATAAATGCTACGGCAGAAAAAAACAGCCTGGAAAGCTGCACCGTTGAATCTATCCTCATCACGACAATGCACTTACCTACTCTTCGAGGGCAACGGGAGCTCTCCTCTGAAAACCCTGTTGGGAAACATCACCCTATCCATTCTACAGCCCTGATGTTGCGCCTTCAGACTTCTTTGCAATCTCAAAACTCCATAATATTGAAAGAAAAAAAAAACAATTTAGTCCTTCTAGAATGATGAAACTTCAATTTTCCTATGATGTTAATCGGAGAAGTTTTTCAGGAGAGATTCAGAGAGATGAAAACACGGCATTTAGAAATATATAAAACTAATTCGAATATCTCTCAAGAAACAATAACTTCACATATTGATAATTTTCTATAATATCATTGAAATTAATTCGCTGTGAATGGCACAAGAAATGGCGCAGCATTTCAAGTTACCATCACAAGTAACTTGATTGCTAAAGTCAGTCTCAAAGAACAGAAATTCTGCACCAAAATCACTGAAGGACAGCAACTCCTAAGTTCCCCTGCACTCAATCTTTGGGGTATATACCATCAAAATAAAGAAACAAAAATGGTTTATGAGTAAACGCGTGGCGTAAAAAAACTTTGAATTGTGAGATTACTGCTACTGTATCGAACCATAGAAAACAAAAACAAAAAAAAAAAAAACAGAAAACAGTTCATGCTTTGTACTTGGGATGTGCACAGAACTATTTACAGAAAACTGAGTTAAACGATATTACATGTTATGCATACAACTAAAAAGGTGCAAATGATGGAAATGCTGGAAAATGCCAGATTTTAGGCAAAATCCTTCTGTGGCATGTGGTGACCGTTTTCCAACTTTATGAAGAACTTCACCCGCCATTTTCACCATTTTTTAAATTTCCAAATCGTCGATTTTTACACATGCACGCACAGACACAGACACATGCATAAATATATATATATATATATATATATATATATATATATATATATATATATATATATACATTTCTGAAATATGCCTCATATATATATATATATATATATATATATATATATATATATATATATATATATATATATATATATATATTGATAAATAGATACTTATGTTATGTATATATTGTCCTTTTATATACTCTCCCTCTTCCTTTCCCTTCTGGTTTCAGAACTACCTATTTAATAAAACTTATTAAAATCTTCCACAACACACCAGTCTTCAACCGCCTAAGAAGTGAATAGTGCATGTATCAGTCGTGTTTTTTAGGGGGAGGATTGTCTGTTTGTTCACATAATATCTCCAAAAGTTTTCAAAGAATTACAATTGAGATATCTGTAAGGTTGGGCAATATGTTAGAAAAGAAATAATCAATTTTTGAGACGGATTCAGGGTATTTTCTTTCCCCAAATCGTAGCTATATATTAGCATCTCACAATACATCCAAGGGTTCTTCATGAATTACATTTTAAGCCTTAAATGGATGGACAAGCGGCTACGGAAAAAATTGATTAAATCTTGCAGTTTATCTAACATTCTTTTTCCTCTGCATTCATATCACACAATATCTCTGAACGGTATCCATGAATTTCAATAGCATTTTGTAGAAGGGTGAGCATGGGACTACAAATTCAATTTTAGATTAGGCCTATTTAGTTACCTTCCGTGCATTGTTGCTATACATCTACACCACACCCCGAAAGTTCAAAATGAATTTTGATGACGTCTAATTAGTCGTAAAGTAAGTCATGTGTTAATGGAGAGATAACGAAATTTAAGGCGGATGAAGGATTTTTCACAGATACTTCCCATCATCAAAAGTATCAGTGATCTGATTTTCATCCAGCTTTTAATGACAGTGGCGTTGGTAATTGTATTCACTCGTTGAGTGCTTTTCTAGTTTTACTTATGCATGTATTGAAAACTTTCTACTTACTGATGTGTGTAAAAGTGTGACCTACGAATCCGTGCATACATTTTCTATAAATATTTCTTCTTAGATTTATATCAATTCTCCCGGCTCTATTGCTTGCGCTATTCAAATGCAGACAATTTATTTGCAATGATGTGATTGAATAGCAATGTGCTGGGACGCAGATGTCTTTGCAGAATGAATTTAAAAAATCGGTTAATGATGTCCACTTCGGAATAGATTTCAACCTCGCTTTTTTTTTCTCGGGATCCCATTCTATCGGTTGTCACCGATATAAAAATGTTCCATTAAAACAAACCTCTTTTTTATTCTTTCAAATCTCATTTCCCGTATTTCTTTTTATGGGAACGTTTGTTTTCGTTTTTTTTGATATTGTGATTATCTATATTTCTCTGCATAGGAATTTACTGAGTAGTTTAGTCAGGCACGACGCCAAATCGGATTGTATCGTACTAATTTTCCTATTGAGAAGAATCTACCTGCTTTGAGAATCAGCATTTGAAAACCTTTGCGTTATTAACACCCACCAGCTTTACTGGTGGAGAATAAGCAAATACTTTTCCCACAAAACCGATCCGTCTTAGTATAGACGCCTTCGTAAGTACTTGTTCGCATTTTACGCTCCGATATAAACACACAGACCAACAGTTATGCTTATGTTTTTTCAATGCATGAACACACTGTTTGGGGTAAATGAGAGCATATTCATCCTCAGACAAAGAAGTGAAATGGCTAACATCGAGGGTGTCGATATTGCATAGTCACTCCTCTAATAGTATTTCATTTTTACTGTTAAACACTAATTACTTATATAATAAGCAGTGTGACATTTTTCAGTTTCTTTGTCTCTAACAGTGGGCTCTTCCACTGAAAGGTAACAATTTACTCGTTATAATTCATAGTATGCCCTTAGATCACAGAACTGTTTCACTGAAACAAGTTCAGTAGTCGATTGTCTAAAAAAAGAAACTCATAGTAACTAAAATATATTTGTGAATTTTTCCCACTGGGACTAACGTGTGATATCATCCGTTATTATCACACATAAGCACACACACAAACACATACACGCACACACACACACACACACACACACACACACACACATACACACACACATGTTGAATGGAGCTCTCTGGTAGATGGGGAATTATGTTTAAGTAAATATATCGCTTAATTCGGTCCTACTGACCGTCCTGTTCGGCGTAGGGCGGGAGTAGAACATATGGGTTCGGAGCAAAAGTTTCGATCCTACCTAGCGGTAGTGGATGGGATATCGAATCTATAGCCAAACTAAAGAGTTGTAATATAACGAAACAGCTGTCTTTGGATGACACAATTATTGATTTTATATATATATATATATATATATATATATATATATATATATATATATATATATATATATATATATATATATATATATATATATATATGTATATACACACACACATACACACACACACATATATATGTATACATATATAACTCTCCAGGCAAAAAATATTTGCATACATGTATATTTCTTTATCACACACGAGTACATCTTCCCATTTCTTTGATAAATGTGTGTCCTAATCGCATATATGCAGTGATATCCGAAAAAATTCAATAATCAATTTTCAAAGCTTTCGTCCTATTTTCGTGAATTATTTTCAATGTGACCTCAATCAATCTATCAATTTCTCTCATCCTTTCTTCTTTTTTCTTTGGAGGCACTATTTTGCTTTCTGTAGTGCAGGTTTCGATTTAAGATATCTTCAATTTGGTGACTAAAATAGTTACAGTACACGTTAGTTTTGAAATGGTTTGGTAACATTTTTACAGAAATATCTTTTTGTCTCTTGCAAAAGTATGGGATTTTTCAGAAAGTAAAATCACACTTGGAATTTAGAAATCTCGAAAATACAACAAAATCAAGATCAAATAAAAGTTAGTGAAAGTTAAGGGGAGTAAATGCTTGAAACATCTTACAGGCATATTAAAACAAGGAATATAAAACCACAGCAGGCAATCTAAAGAATCGGTGAATATGAAGAATACTGATCAAAAACACAGAACTGAAGATGGTAAGCCACTACATTTACCTAGGACAGCAAAGCTCAATAAAATCCTCTAAAATAAGGAATCAAGTGAACAATCAATGAAAATGACAAATTTGACTTACAAGAAAATTCCATTGTTCTTTGAAAGAAGAATCTACAACCAATGCATGCCTCCGATAATCCCCCATGGAGCTTGAACATGGAAACTAATCAGGAAGATTGATCCTATAACTGAAAACCATGCAATGTGCACAGAAGAAAATTATGCTCATGGCAACACAATATATCAGAGAAAAAGACAAAAATTTCGAGATATACTAGAAAGACAGGAGTTCAAAATATCAAAGAAACCATTAGAAAACCAAAAAGGCAATGGGTTGGTCGAGTTGGAAGAATGTAAGATATCTACTGAACATCACAACTCATCGATAGAATTTTGGCCAATGGAAAATGAGAAGTCAAGGTTTAAAAAATCTAGATAGTCCTGGCTCCACGTTGCACATAATAGAAAGGGCTGGCAAATCTTGGGGGGAGGTCTATGTCCAACCATGGACGCTAAAAAGTTGCTGCTGCTCCTGTTGATGATGATGATGTGTAACAACACATGTGCTGTTACTGCAATAGTTGCTGTAAAACTTTATCTTTTAGTGAAATTTGCAGGAATCCGACGATAATCCAGTTTTAGTTTTATATTCAGTATCATTTTTTCACATTCACTGAATTGAGTTTTTGATGCCGACCAGGGGGAATTCAGGGTGTGGTTTTCTCAGTAACTATATATACATGTGATTACTAACGTTGCCCGATTCAGTTCGTATGTGTCTTTAGTTTGCTTGCCGAATTTTTTATGTATATATAATTCGCTCGCCTTACATTTTAATTTGCTTGGAAATCTTTTAATTGAATTTAACAGTCATCTTTAAAATTTGAGCGCCATTCATATTCCATGGTAGCGCTGAACCTACTACAATAAAGCGAAAAAAACTAATGGATGTCAACTTCGACATTTCATATAGTAAGAATTTTATGAAAGAAGAAATGCAGCATTAACAATGACAGATATTTATACGGTGTACCCAAGTACAGTTACAACGTGTAAATGCCAGTGATGGTTTGAAAGGTTCTCATAGGTCAATCGAGATTTCCCTATTGGCCTTGCTATTGAAGTCAAAAACTACAGATAAAACGATTCTGTTGAAAAGCATCCTGACTAAAGCATTTGAGAAACTGTACGATGTGAAATATTCAAATATGTATGAAATTTTTAAGCTGATTGAGAGGAAATCTAAGGAGGAAAATTGAGCTCCCCCACGAACACTCAATAGGGAATCAAACGCAAAGTTTGACCATTTGTATCAGTCTGCTAACCAGGAATGATATTGAATTCATTTGCTGGATTATTACAGATGAGAAAAGTGTGAGCAAAAACCACAAAAGATAGTAGCAATCAACTTATGCCAAACCGAATCCAAGACTGAATAAATGAAGATATAACACACAGATATATTATATCTCTGTTGGAACATGATGAGTATAGTCTACAATGAGGCACTGAATTCTGGTGAAATCATCACTTTATAACTTTGTTGTAATCAGCTCAACCGTGTCAAAGATGGGTGACATCAAGAATCCGCAGTATCCATAAACAGAAAGAGGGCCACGTATGACAATGCAAAGTCTTACCCAGCAAGAAAAATACAGTACAAAATACAATCATTAGGAAAATATTTATATCATCTTTTAAAATCAACAGATCAAGCACCTATCGATTATTATTCGTCTTGATTGTCATATTTTTTCCAATTCCCAATCATTCAAAGCTGATGAAAGTATGGCATACAGCGTTCTATGAAGGAAAACACTAGAATTTCATCAACTTGGAATGGAAAATTGCCCTTACTTCGGGTTTGTGTTATGCAAACGACGTTGATTGTGCTATTGATAAATAAACATTAAGTTAATTACAATTGTATTAGCTTGTATGTGCTGTATGAAAACGCGATATCACTTTGTAAATAACCTGAAGAAATTGAAAGTGAAGCATCAATTGAAACCTAGTTAATGAATACGACTTCGTTTAACACACTGCTTGTTAAGGCTTTATTGACTGATTAACAATCGAACAAACATCAAAGATTTATTGCAATAGAACTGTCGCAGCAAAAGTCATTGGCTTAGAATCAGCGACGTGCTATTGTGTACAATTGCTCACAACAAACCCATAGGAAATGTCTAACGCTGAGAAACGAGTTTAACCATTATTTCATAAAAACTTGAGAATGTCATTATTTTTGCGTGTTCACAAACACAATACTTACACTTAAAGTAAGGCATAACATACATACTCATTCATGAATTGGGCGTATATGTGCCGCGCAAATGGGTAAAAAGTTTTACATATGTGTATGCATATATGCATGTTTGCATATGAGCAGTGAGAGGCACAAATGCACACGTGCTCCTTTACGTACTATCTTACATACGATGAGAAATAACAAAGATAAATAGGACATGCATATACATATTAAAGTACACACTGTTGACCAACATCAATTCAAAGATATATGATATGCACAATACAGTTTTAAAGGCTCAGGTGCAAATTTTATTTGAAGCAAATTAAGCAAACGATTCTTTATTTTGTCATTGTTGCTGTCGACATAGTCCTTTTTGTTGAGAAACCTCATGATATCCAAGTAATGGTGGACAAACTGAATGGAGAAAAACAATGAAAGTCCTCATGAACTTCAATAGAACAAATGACACGTACGACGAACATGTTGAGATTCACTGATCAAAATCGATAACAATGATATATCTTCACTTTCTTTGCTTTTATGCTATAGTATGAATACATTTTAACGAAGTTTTAAAGTTATCATAAATATTTTTGAGTATGATTTCATATATATGTTATTTTCGAGGGGTCATTTTTACAGATCTTACTATTTTACAGATCTTACCATCTGAAAATTTTCAGATCCCTTTTTGTTATAATATATATATATACATATATATATATATATCGATTTATCTCTCTCTGTCTCTGTCGCTGTCTGTCAGTCTGTCTTTTCTCTCTCTCTCTCTCTCTCTCTCTCTCTCTCAATCTATCCATCTATCTCTATCTATCTATCTATCACTCTCTCTCTATCTATCAATCTATCTCTCTCTCTCTCTCTCTCTCTATATATATATATATATATATATATATATATATATATATATATATATATATGCGTATGTTGCGATATGTTGTGGAATTTCACAAATTACATCTCAAGAAATGATGTTTCTGGTTTAGAAATTACCAATGCTGATTTTTAGAGTTTCAGCCTTTTACTACATTATTCGAAGTTATAGTAATCTATTTAGGGTATATATAGTTTTAATAATTAGTAAGACATTTACATACGTACATCATGAACACGTATTTTAATGCGTGCTTATATACCTATCTGTCCATATGCTTGTGTGCATGCGTGCATGTGTTAGAGAAAGACCAGCTCACTCATATCTGAGACAAATTATCTATGGTTCTTTTCAAAGTTCAGATTTCCTTATTACTTCATGTACAGTAAATTAACAGATATATTCTGATATAAAAGTCCGTTGAAGATAGATTTTGCCAGCATCCAGAAAAATGCTTGTCAAATGTGACAGCACTGAGTTCCTGAGGGAGCAGGAATGCTCACGTACATAAACACAGTTTATAAATCATTACTTATAGACGATTTGGTGTAAGTGCGTCACATATTGTGAAATTACAAAGAAACATTCATATCACAGAAATGCAAAAAATGAAGCTTCAATGAAGGTCGGTTTGCCATTGTTAAAGCCACATTTCCAGAGATTCTACAATGTAACAATTCGTAATGTAAGCTGATAACTATAAGTAATCAAAACAAATCTAAGTACTTATGACGATTCCTCGACTAAAAAAGGTATCAGGTTCCAATGACTGTATTCGAAAGATCGATTCATTAAATTTTGGGGAGCGTAAAAAATACATTATGGTCTGCCTTGTGGGTAAGTTTAAAAGAATATGGACATTATACCCAGCTGATATTATATTCTTCAAACTTATGATTCCTGAGTTCTTTTTCTTTATCAGTAGATGTTACTCATCTTACTTCTTAACTAGAGTTGCTATAGTTGAAACGTGAATTACACTCTGCCCTCTAACTTGTATATTAAAACGATATTTTCCCACCAGATTTTTTATACATTTTCTTTGTAGCAGATTGAGTTTTAAAAGTATGATCTTTAATTTCTCCCACTTGCTTCTGTCCCTGCAATTATGTATCCGCAAATCAAGAAGATCATAGATTGAAGAGAATTCTGAACATACTCTATTGCTCGCTAGGCTAATAGTGGTTGAATATTATGAATGACAATACATGTATCATTATTGCATCTTTAGGTGCTGAAGACAGGAGTCAGACACATCATAGAATCCATTGGAAACCTCAAATGGCAACCGATGGATATCACTACTCACAACATGTATCCCTAGAGATCACATCCATAACCGAGGCCGGCAGAGTATTAGATGGAGAGACGAGTTAGACAAATTCAGAAAGTACTGGCTCTGCGACACCAACAATAGAGAGGTGTGGCGGATCCTGGGGAAGGTTTATGTCCAACGACGGAAGTTGAAAGACTGATGATGATGATGATGATGATGATGATGATGATGATGATGATGATGATGATGATGATGATACATATAAATAAGACAAGACTGACACAAGCTTGCATTGACATTTCATTACATTAGATCTTTTTATCCTAATTCCATTACCTAATTGGAGCAGTATTCACATATATTTGGTTCGGTCTGTAGGTTCCTCTGCCTCCTCATGTCGTATCTGCTAATTAGCATGTTTTCCCATCTCCACTCCCGTAGCAGCTACGACAGAAAGATTCATATTGCTAAGTGAATTTCTTTATGCAAATAATTGTTTAATGTTGAATACGTTCGAGGTGTGTCCCTCTTCATATTAGCGGAAAGAAAGTCTTATAAACGCAACCGCAGCTCATTCTTTGAAAATAATCGGCTTGGGACTTCATGTGCTCAACTCAACGTCACTTTCTTTTCTTTTTCCTTTTTTTTTCTTTTCAAAACAGTCTACTAAGTCCTGTTTCCAGATCCCACCATCTGCCTTATCACGTTCTCCTTAATCTCGTACACGAATTTGTTAACATACTCAGATTAGGAGGATGGCCAATAGCAAGTGGGATGTTTTGCAAAAAAAAAAACTGCGTGACGTGATGCCTCTTAAATGATTGATGGCCATCGATGTTACGGTTACTATTTCTTTCAATGCAGCGCAACCGGTTCGCAAGACATTTGATACTCTTCAGTTTTGGTTTGCTGAGGAGAATTGGCCTATAATTCCAAGCAGCCTTTCCATACATAGTTTGCTGACAGGAATATGTTTGCAACTTTTGCGTTATCAGAGCTCAGTGCAAAATTTGTTTGGGTGTGTGTAAACTAAACTCAAACATTTATTTATCAAGCTTTACTTACTTTTCGACACGAATTTGCAAGTATGGAGCACGGGATGCAAGTCAAGTACTGATCATCAAAAAATGATTCCCGACACTACAGCAATACGCCTTGCTGCATTTTTAACTATGATATTGTTTATAATTAAAAGTTCACTCATAAGTTAATATCTGAAGTTATTCAAAAGCAATTATTCTAAATTATTTTTGTAAAGCATGTGATGTATACATATATATATACATATATATATATACATATATATATATATATATATATATATATATGTATATGTGTGTGTGTGTGTGTGTGTGTGTGTGTACGCGAGAACAAACGTGCGTATTTCTCTCTCTATGGACGTGAGAGTGCGCTGTGTTTGTCTGTGTATGTATGTTGACTTTCTTCATGTATATACGATCATGGGTGAACTCAGACTTAGTGAAGACCTGCTTCGGCAAATAATTATTATACTTCTTCAGTCCCATAACAATTGTTACATTTATTTATAAATCTGTATATACGAGCCTAACTACGCTTATGGGACACAAGCAGTATTTATTGATTAATATTTGTATAAAATCATGCTTAGAATGGTGGGTTCTCTTCATATTATTGATTGATACCTCCAAACAGAAGTGAAAACATTGTTAAAATGAAAGAGCTGAAATTCGAAGTCTTACCCAGGATTCAATGTTTTTGTTGCCTTAATTAGCATGAATACTTTGGTAATCCAGATTTTAATAGAGAAAGATACTTTTTGATCCTATGAATCTTTTGTAATTGATCAAGACAGTAAAATAAAAGCAATCCCGGCATAAAGAGGTATCGGAACTAAACTTTTATTCGTTTCAAATACCAGAAATACTTTATTCCATATCAAAAAGATTTGTCTAGATGATTAAGTGATGGTTATGTCTGATTCTTTTAGGAATTTATCATCATCATCATCATCATCATCATCATAGCCAGGTTTTTATGGTCCGTCGTTGGACATAGACCTTCTGCAAAATTTGCCTGACTTCTCTATCATAGGCATCACAGAACCAGAATTTTCTGAATTCTTCTAGCTTGTCACGCCATCTTACTTTCTGTTGGCCATAGTTTCACGCCTGCGGGGATTCAATTTGTGAGTTATGATGTCCAGCGGTTATCTTACATACTTAAAACATGATTATTCCATTGACATTTGGGTTTTCTAATTGATCATATGGTGTCTTTGACCCTAGTTTTTGCCTTACATATTATACTACATTATGATATCTCAATGTGAGGTTGAGAATGATTAGTTGAATGGTTCTTAGTTTTCGGGCCTATCTCTTAGCTAGATTCCATGTTTTAGCTCCATTGGTGACTATCAGGAGGATGCATTTGCTGCATACCTTTCTTTTTCGACCAATCGGATTTTCCTGTGTTATAAGGTTTAACTTGATCTGCCGAATATTTTCCATCGTAGAATGATTCTGCAGTTTTTTTTTTCTTTTGAGGATTTCATGGAGATTCGTTATCCTAGGTAGTCGTAGTGGTCTACATCCTCCTGTTTTGAGTTTTTGCTTTTGATCGTTTCCCTTTTATTTCCAACGTGCTTGTTGTAAACGGCTTTCGTTTTGCTGGTGTTCATGTGAAGGCAAACTTTCTTGGTCCCTCTGTTTAGTTCATCTAGCATTAGTTCGTCTTGGCAAGAAGGGCGATGCCGTCAGTAAACCTGCGATAACTTAGATCAAGAATTCATAATTTGTCTCAAAGACGGATTCACTGAAACAACCTTTGAACGGCTTTACTAAAGTGGAATGAAACCAGAATACTGGTCTACATTTATCGGAACTCTTATTTTGATTGAGTGCTATTTTCGTACACTGCTAAGTGGAAGACTGTTTAGCAGCAATATTTGATGTGAAACACTAAGTAATCTGACCTTTGCTTGTACCCGAACAGTAACTGCTGAGGCTTTTTCTGTTCTCAATGTTACATCAGCAGACATTTCCGCAACAAATACTCTAAAATTTGTTTCTTTATCATTAATCAATCATTTAAGATTTTGTACTGTTGATTCCTCTTTTGAATTTTCATTAGTGCATTTTTTTTTCTCTAAGTTTCTAAAGTTGTTAGAGATTTCTGTCTTTGGATCATGATGTTCCCTTTTTTATCATAGAAGCTAAGGAAGATTATATGCCACTATCCCCTAGAGTCTTTATGCAATGTCCTTCCATCATCGGCATTGTCGATTGGCTATCAATACTATTTCCTTGTATCTGCTGTTATTTGCAGTTATCTATATTATTAATACAACGATGATAGCAAAACATCGAAGTGTATTGAATAAGCTAATAAAACAAGTTTCTTTGACATTACCATCTTTCCTGTGCGCTTATTTAGTGGTCTGTTTCTCGATGGCTGGATATTTTTTCCCGTCTTTTCTTTTCCAGGCATGCGATATGTTGGGAAAAAATAAGGAAAAAGTACTATAACTAATTCATTTCCTATTTACTATCCGAGCACGTTTTCATGGCTCAAGGCTTGCAGCTGTAGAAAAGAATGGTAAATGTTACAAACCAAAAAAAAAAAAAAGTAAATACAATGACGTCTCGCGTAGACGTCAAGTCATTGTCACTCCGACAAGTTCTTGGTTGATGCAGTCTTTCAGCAGTAATAGTTATCGCATGAGAACCTCTTATCAAGATTTGGCACGCGTTGCTCACAGACTTCCTGTAAACTAAAAAAATATTGAAGTCATTCATAATGGCATTACTGCATTGATAAGCATGTGATGGTGGTCTCTGTCAAGATTGACAATGGGTTCAGTAGCTTTTTGCTGTTACTACTGCTTCGGCAAATGAAGCAGTCGTTTGACCAAGTACTCTCTCACCTAGCCACTAGACGTTTTTAGATTTTGTCGAGATATCCTTCATCTAGTTTCAGTGATTGTTCGATTTTCCTATTTGCTTCAGTAATCTTGACTTTTTGAAAGAATTTCGTCAATTTTCAAGCTGTATCAGAATGTGAAAATTAACCTTCAACCGGATACATTTTGCCCTCGTTGTATTTTTCCGAGAAAACAAACTTTAGTAAATGTCACTTGTATAGAAAATGGTTTTTGAGGTTTTTGCTATGAACTGATTTTTACGATATTTCAATTTCAATGTATTGGCCAACTTTACCATTATTATGAATATATCTAAGTACCGGCCAATTCTTTTGGAATCTGCAGGAGGGCATTTTTTAAATTTTTTAAAGATATTTACACTTTTAAAAATGTTGATTTCTCTTGATATTCTTTCCAGTTTAATTTCTGATACATCACCGATGTATATATAACTCATTCGAAGCATCCTTATTTTTATTGATTTAGTGTCGTACAAAGTCAAATGTACAGAAAAAGAGAGAAGGAATGCTGCATACTGTCAATCTTTTAAATGTGGAGGGTCTTCTTTTTTATTGATGAATAAAGAGGTAAATGGTATGTGTCCGGGGATAAAAATTTCGAAATAAGCATGACAACTTTATAAAAAAAAAAACTTAATATATTTTGTTTTGTATATAATCTATACAATAATTATTTTTGACTGATTTCTAGTCAAAGGACTGCACCACATTCACCCACTATTTCGCGTCCAATAGCTTTAGTTTTTTCAGATTGCTCAGTCAGTATAAGAGACTAATCGATGCAAGGTTATGATTATAGATTTCCATCGTGCACAATGCTGTCAGTAATATTTTCAGTTTCCTGAGATAATAATGCACAAAATATGAGGGCCACTGACTTTGCTCATAGTTATATGGAACTGGCCACGCGTGAAAAAGTGTTGCCAACAGCTGATATCAGCATGCCTAGTATTCTGTCGTTATAATCTATTTGTGGCCATTCCAAAAGCCCATTTGACAGAGAAGTCGGTTTCATTGGAAAACACTTTTAAGAAGATTGGATATCTGTCCAGTTGTCTGTGGCCACCTCTAATTTCGGTATGCTGAGAACAACTTTTTGATAATTGATCCTATACAACGTCATCCAAAGAATGTTAATTTCTGACTAGCGTCACGACTGTACTAACCTCTCTTCTTGAATATACTTTGTTGGGATCAATATTTGCGCGCTTTTCTCATTTCACTAAAATCACTATTATCGATTTTGTTATACTTTTAATTAACCCACTAAAAAGACTGCTTTTGGTTGTATTTTGATTGCCGTAATATCAGCGTGATTTTTTTTCTGTTGTTTGTCAAAAATAGGGTTTTTTTTCATCGATCCTCTAAAAGAAGATGAAAGAAATCATGAGAATTTATGGCATTCTTGCACTTTTCTTTTTATCTAAAGACGTTACAATAAGTCAAGAAGTGTAGAAAGATGAGATTTGTGCTGTTTATGGAGAACGTTCTATTAAAGATCGAAAGTGTAAAAAGTGGTTTGCGACGATCAAATGCATAAAAAGTGATTTGCATTTTTTTGTCTGGATACTTCTTACACAAGTCTTTTTAACCAGTTAATATTGATTGTAGTTGAACAGATTATTATTACTTGAAAGGAATCAACATTATATGAAGCGTGAGCAAACGTACAACAGTCATCATCAGTCCACTGTTCAACAAAGGTATTCATCTTCTCCCCCTCAGGACGACCGTGATTGCACCCACCTCTCTCGTGGGTTACTTAGCTGCTCCTTACATACACGTATTTGTGCGTATGTACATATTTCCTTATCAGTAACAGGATTTGATGAATACGTTTACCAATGGTTTGAAAGCTCAAAGTATACTATGTTTTAGTAGACTTACGAATGCAAAACATGAGAAACAAACTGAAAACTGACTTCGAATCGCAAAGACTCGTGGAAAAAGTAATGCTTGAGATAATTCCAAGACATAGAAAAGGATCAACATGGAGAGGGTAGACACAAAAAAGACATTTTACAAAAAAAAAAAAAAACGACAAAAATAGAGATGGGCTAGTCATCTAGTAATAGTAAATGACAACAGATTGAGCAACGAGTTAACTGAGTTCTGCACATGAGACAGTAAAAGCAGTTAGAAAAGACCGTACACATGATGGAATATGAAATTGAACAGTTTGTCGGTAAGACATGCCAAAGTTTTAGCAGAAATGCTGGGAAAGGCCTCTGTCCAGCATTGGACTGCTGCTGCTACTCGTCTCTCATTCTCTCCCTTCCCTTCCCTCTTTATACATAAGTACTTACAGTTATACACACATTAAGGAATGCGCACGCATACACACACACAACTACACACACACACACATATATATATATGTATATAAATGAAATGATTTCCCGTTGGTATGCGATTAATGTATCATTCAATTTGAACAACGTAGATAAAATAAACAATGAGAGAAAATGGGACTGCTGCAGGAATCAGACCTGTTAGCGATAGGCAGCTGCTTCAACGTCGCGATGCACTTACCATTGTGCTGAACAGCCCACTGGTTATGCAAAGGCCAAATAAATACCAGCTTTGAACCGAAATTCTCAACTTATATATTCAAAGGTCTTTTTTTGGGGGGGGGGTCTTTTAACATGACAGTGTGTATTCAGGAAAATGGACATATTTAGTCCTATAGAATGAATTACAAATTGCATTATTCTTTTTAATTCATTTATAGTTAAGCGTGTTACCTCTGTGACGCAGGGGTTTTTAAGAAGACAGTTTACGGGAATTACCCCTAAATATGTTTTAGTAGGAGGTATGATTTGAAATGTAAATTTATGTTAAAGTGACCAGTAATGTCGTTTCCAGCTGAGTTAACATTCATATCAGAATTTATCATTCCTTTAAACTGCTGAATTCCTGTCTGTCTGATTGAATAACTCAGGAGCAACACAACTTATCCCCATGAGATTTCCTAAGAATTCATAGGTGCAGAGGTTGATTTGAAATGTAAATATTATGTTGAATCAACCCTTATCTGGTGTCCGGTTTCATTAACAGATTTACCATTGCTTGAATAGGCCAAGCGATTGTCCGTATGTCTGAGTTAGCATGGCCCAAAATTATCCATGGTTTCTTATAAGACCCCGGAAAAGTTTGTTTTAATAAGTTGATACCAAAAATAGCGATTGGAAAGTAATCTTTTTGAGGCTCAATTAGCAATATAAATTTATACTAAATCGGTCACATTTAGCGCCTGGCTACGTTCATGCTCGCCTTGAAATGTATTATTCCCTTTAATTCACTAAACTCTCTCCGCCTGTTTTAGCTTAAAATAAGGATGGCAAGAACAAAGGCCAGAGAACCTTTTGTGGTTACTAATGGGGCCCAAGAGCAGCTTTTTTCGCATATAAGTCTTTGAAAATTCATAATAGAAATAATGTGGGATCTGCACACTCCCCGACAATAATGACCTTATTTCCACTTAAGACGTGTTTGCGTGTCATGAGGGAATTTATCTCTCACCAGATCGCGTCAGCGTGTCCCATTTAGTTGATTGTCTTGAGAGTTTCCCCAAGGCAAAACTGACGTCAGTAACTATGACCGTCATTTGAACTCGGACAGAGACTTCCTTCTGCGAGTTGTCACAAGATGTATTTCCCATACATTCTCGGTTGTCTGCGGACTTCCTACTCACGACACATATTCAAATATGTACATACGTATTTTTTTAAAATATACATACTGATGTGTATATACATATACACGTAGTTTTCGGTTCTCACTTGCATTTTTTTAGTGTAAGCCTTCATGTTGTTTACTTAGTTAAATGTCCAAACTCTTGTTTGAGCAGTGTCTGTTTGTATTTTGTGACATACAGCCAACAAACACACGAGGTGATGCAGTTGGACATTAAGTAGACGATGATCCAGCAGGAACGCTCAGATATGTGTATGGTTTTGCTGTTATATGGAATTTGTGAAGGTACGTGCCGGAAGATTCTGATGAGAAGATTGAAGAGTATCTTGATGATTATAGAAGAATGGTTGATCAGGAGGAGACAAATTACACAACACCCATGGGAGACTCCATTGCTAAGGTAGGTAAAGCGAAAGTTCGGGTATCAAAGTTGACTTGAAGAATCCCAAATGATATAACAAAAAACGAAATCGGTTCAACAATAACTGAAACGTTCAATATCATCAAAGACTTTACCGTTATAGCAAAGTATATAGAGGAAGTGACCATCGAATGAGAATGTGAAGGACTAACTCGAACTTTAAGATTGAATGGACGAAAAATTAATAACCACCCTAATGATATAGACATCGCAATATTTGATAATTTTAGAGTTGCGATAGAGAAGAGATTTTAATCCTAGTGGAATAGCGACAGTAATATACTGAGAAAATGATAGCCTGACAACTATAACTAAGAGATCATTGGCAATATAAACAGAATTATTATTATACATGAAAATACTCTAAAGCAACATCAACAAGAACAGAAATATGAAGATGAAAACTAAAGAGGGCGAAAACGAAGCAAAACTTAACAAACCAATAAATATAAGTACTCGAGAAAGAACAAGAAAAAATGAGGTGGATTGTAGAAGCGAGCAGAAAAGGGAAGAGTGAAAACACCTGAGTCGGAGAACATACCAGCAAACAACAGATGCTTGAACTAAACAAGGATAGAAATGGCATCATTATCAAATTAAGGGAGACTATAGAAATGTAACGATACTATAAAAATCTATACGCTTCAAAAAATGAACTAACACAAACTGATGAGCCGATAGATTCAACAAATATCATAGACATAATAGAAGAGGTAGTGTTTGTCTCAAGAAATTGCAGAGTCGGAACAGTTCCAGGCAAGAGGTGCATAACAACAGACCTTCGAAAAGATCAGGAGAGATCTTCCACAAAGGACTAGCACAGCTCCTCACACAGTATATATGAGAAATAAAAGTACTTCGAAACTTCCTAGAATAGTGGTCCTAATTTTAAGGACAGAGGATAAGTTCCATCTCGGAAACTATCCCCTTATAAGACTTTCACTTAACAATTATAAATTATTCAAAAAATACTCACGGATTAGCAGGAACTTTAGATGCAGATAATAGTATTAGCATTTACGAGAACGAAAATCATACGAAATGACACAGCTAACGTGGGTAGTACGACCAAAGATGGTGACCAAGTCCCCACGCATGGAACGCGTTGTCAATGAAACCCATAATTCCAACCTAAACCGGATGTCGTTTCTTACAATTTATCTATGTAATGATCTTTCTCTCGCCCCCAAGCTTTTGCTTGAATTACTTTTATCTTCAGTGGTACACGTTTTTTAATCTGAGCTTCAATCCACAGCCATATTGTTTTGTTTTTTTCCTTTTCATGAATTGACCCTTGTCGTTTCTTTGTATCCATCGTACATTTCATTCTTGCCAAGCCTTTCACTGCTTCCATTATTTGTTTTTCAACTTTAGATATAGTCCAATGAGACTAGAGTAGATTACATGATCTTTTTTAGCTTATTCATAGGATGATAATTTCCATTTCTATTCCCGAACCGAGCGTTTTGCCGTTTCTTTCCATATGTATTAGAAGATGATATGTTTTCTCCCTTTGGTCTTCATTCTTGTGATTAGTAGGAAAACAGATCGGAATTTAGACGTGTTTTTGGCAATTCACTCCCGTTTCAAATTTCACTTTTTCACCAGTTATAGATTAAGTTAATTTCTTTTTGATTGATTTTAGATATATTTTGAATCTTTTTTCCAATTTACAAAATCAAAAGTGACTTTTTTCATCCATAGCAGTCACATGATAAGCATTCTCCATTTCGAAATTTGAAATTTCACCCATCCCACTATGTCATTGGGTTTTCCATAAGTAAAAAAATGTAGTACGGAAAATCACAAAAAAAAAAGATATAACACGGGTACAACAAAGAGGATTACGTATTCATGGTATTTACATTATATGTTTAGTTTTTGTTTTGTTTTTATTGTACAGGTATAATGTATGTATTCTCATACACTTCATCAGTATTTTTTTTCTAATTTAGTGGTGTAACATCTATATTTGCATGATTTTTTTTCTATATTCATGTACTTCGGTCGTATATACGGGTGGTTGCAAATTGGGATATCGTAAGTTGGGGAGAATATATATATATATATATATATATATATATATATATATATATATATATATATATATTCGAGCACTGTATGACATTGACCTATCATATTTCGGATATAGCATTGTAATATATTCAATATATTGCATCCCTGATTTTAACAATAGACATGTGTGCGTGTCTGCGTGTGTATGTATCTATACACATATCTCGTACATACCTATGCTCATGCACAACATTTATGTACACACATACCCATCCCATCAGCGGTAGACTATAACTTTACAACAACACAAACAACAACACACGGCTTATTGAAACACCTGCATACACACAATACAGCAACATAAACGGACCTGTTGTACTAATGCGCCCATTTATTTAGAGGCACACACACGCACACACCCGACATCTAAAATACGTATACATTTGTTTCCATATTTACTTACAATGACACATATGCACCCAATACAATGTCCACCCCATCGGCAGCGGGCGATGACCACAAAGCTACACTCCTTTCTCCCAGCTGACCGCATACAAATATCACAATTTCTAATCTTCGAACTTCATAGTCAATTCCTCTCTCTCTCTCACTCTCTCACTTTCACTTTCTATCTCTCTGTCTCTCATACTCTTTTAAAGCGAAATTTACCCCAGTAAAACAAATGCCATGTACAACCATTATATTGGGAACAAAGACACAACGATTAGAATCGTTAAATGCAAAACTGAAGAAAGTAGACTGCTTCATTTATTTGGTACAACGAATCTCACTGAAATCCCCAAAAGAATAGGAAAACAAACGAAGAAATAACCTTCGTTGGCAAGCTTTTGATTGAGCTAGCATAAAGATCTTTAAAATCCCATTAGTTCTAAAAAGATACCAGGGATGTACCAGTGCAGACACGCACCAGTCATCTATCAAATTGAAACATGGGATATAACTAAAAGATTGACCCTGCACATGAGATAATCATGTTCAATATAACATGGTGAGATCACAAGACAGCACAGTATCATTATCATCATCATCAGCCCTCTGGCGTCTATTGTTGACATAGATTTTCCTCAAGATTTGCCAGACATCTTTACCGTGGCCATCGTAGAGCAAGTATTTCCTGAATATATCTAGCTCGTCACGTCATCTGACTTTCTGTCGGCACCAAATGATCTCTTGGGATCCACGTTATGAGTCGTGATGTCCAGCAGTTGTCTGACATTCTTGCAACAGTCAATTGTAATTTGACTTTTTATTTTCCGTTTCTATGCCAGTCTTTTCTCTTATATACTCTATGTAATCTCTCCATATTGGATCGAGCATGATTCTCTCTCATACATGTGGCATAGTTCTCAGTTTCAAGGTCAATCTTTTCATGTTAGAGAAAGAACAGGAGCCAGGGATATCATTGAATCCAAGTCATATAGCAATGGGTAGGTCTGTTACAAGAATATCAGACAACCATTTGAAATGACAACTACCAACATGTATCCCTAAAGATCATAGGCAAAACTGCAGTCGGCAAAAAATAAGATAGCATGACGAACTAAACACGTCAAGTAAGTACTGGCCCCGTTGGCGAATATGGAGGAAGGTATATGTTCAACAACTGATGCTAAAAGGCTATTGTTGCTGCTGTTGAGCATGATGGTATCATGACAAAAAAGGCTAACAAAGAAAAAAAAACATTCCCCGTTGTCATTCTCTATATATATACATAAATCTCTCTCCCTGTCTGTCTGTCTGTCTGTCTGCCTGCCTGCCTGTCTGTCTGTCTGTCTGTCTGTCTCTCTCTCTCTATCTCTCTCTCTATGTCTCTCTCTCTCTCTCTCTTTATATATATATATATGTATTTATACATGTGCGTGTGTTGGATATATATATATATATGTGTGTGTGTGTGTGTGTGTGTGTGTGTGTATACATAAGTTTAATGCCAGTGGGTGCAATTGATAGACGATCTAACGATTGCACCTACTGACATGAAATTCAGTCACCGCGAAACACTGAATTTTCAAGATACACCTATTTATATAAGCTCTATTCCCGGTATCGAGCACTGTATATTCATAGATAACTCAACTATATATATATATATATATATATATACATATATATATATATATATATATATATATATATTTATATATATATCAACTCCATTATCATTTTCTAAATTCATGGAAAGTGCATTAGGAACCAATGGGATAAACATTAGCAATAATTGGCTCAAATTTCCCCTGCTTGCTGAAAGAAGGGAGATTCTATAAAAACAACCAAAGTATAGTGCAGATGATATGTTAGGCTGAGTTATCAGATATCGAGGCGGTTGGAAGTACACAAGACTTTGGTGTAGGAGAGAGAGGAAGCGGTATGCACAGCCTCTTTTACAGCTTGTTGTAAAACCAATGCTGAACAGTAGTTTCGCTTTTCTTATTTTTTTTTTGTTTCATTAAATCAAAAACAGATCTGAAGCGAATATTTGTAAACGCAGCTTGTATTGCATTAGTAAAACTTTGACTCTATCATTCGGCAAAACTGTCTTTTCCACTTTAGCAAATCCACAAGTACAGATCATCATCATCATCATCATCATCATCATCATCATCATCATCAGTCTTTTAGCGTCCGTCGTTGTACATAGACCTTCCCCAGGATTTGCCACACTCCCCTATCATGGGCGTCACGGAGCCAGTACTTCTTGAACTTGTCCAGTTCGTCCCTCCATCTAACACTTTGCCGGCTTCGGTTGGCTATGTGTTCTCGGAGGATCCATGTTGTGAGTCGCGACGTCCATCGATTATCTGCCATTCTTGCAACATGGCCAGCCCATCGCCATTTGAGATTTTTAATGGATTCTATGATGTTCCTCAGTCTTGTCTTTTCTTAGATGTACTGTGCTGTCGTGTGGTACAGGTACCTGTCGTAAAATGATGTTTATCAGTTTAGTTTCCCGGTTCGATTTATCTCAGATTGAGCTTTGTATGGGCAAATACCAAACAGCTTGACAAATATTCAGTCCGTCAACAAAAAACAAAAAACAAAAAACAAAAAAAACGTGTCAAGCAAGCTAGTCTTAAAAACTATTACTACCATACCGAAAATATCTTCACATCTTCATTTAACTATACAACTGGAAACAGATATATAATTTGATAGCATTGAATCTTGCTAACCATTGAATAAGATGTCACGTTTGAGATTATTGCTAGCGTACAATTTTAGATCATTCCCGGGGGCGTGTGCAGGATCATCCCTCATGTTCCCATGTCATACCATGCCGAGCCGATGACTAAATGGAGCTACCGACAAAATGGTTACACTTTCTGGTTGTCTAGTTCTGGTGTCGTTTCACAGTAATATCCCTGGGAAAGACATTTATCCACTACCCAGAAGGAAAATATACAAGTTTTCAAATGTGTAACTTTGATCTTTGCTGACTGTGTCCGTCAAGAGTTGAACAGCTAATTGTGAGTCAACTAATACTGGCCGTGCTATAAGGTTACTAAAACTGCAATCCACCGAGACAGACTTCCGTAATGGATTAGAATTAGAACAGTTATAAAAGGTTGTTTTTAATTGACATATGAAGATTATTGGAGAGATCAAAGAAAAAGTAGTAGGATAGGGTATTAATGCTAATGACAATTAAAGGAGGATTTCTATTGGCATGTATATTTTCACCTTTAACGTAAACATTGAATCTTGCCACATAGGAAACCACGCAGCATGCATATGAGAAAACTATGCTAAACATCACAATGGAAGATCACAAAACTATGCAGTATAATAGAGAAAAAGCCGGACTCAGGGATATCATAGAATCCCTGAGATGGCCTAGTCACGTTGCAAGAATGTCAGACTACCATTTGACATCAAAACCCACAACGTGGATCCCAAAAGATCATATGTGAAACTGTGGCTGGCAACATATATGATAGCAAAATATACGACGGAATAGACAAGTTCAGGAAGTATTGGCTCCGTGACGCCCATGGTAGGGAAGTCTGGCGAATCTTTGGGCAACGATGGGTCAGCCACCTATTTGGGTCAAATAGAATCATTCTTGTTGGGTACCAACCAAATGGGACCTTACAAATACACACATACGCACACTCATACGCATGATTATTTTCTAGATATCATAATAGCATATTGATCTTTCATAAAATTTATCATATTCTCTGTGAAATCTATCGGACAAATATGAAATTTACAGAATGGTAACTACTCAAACGACAGAGCATGATGTACATGTTTTTTCCTATTTAACCAGTTAAAAAGTCTCTTCTAGTAATAAAGAGAAAATTAAAAAGAAATTGGTAAATGTGCCCTGCCGCAGATTGAGAAACTAGTGAAGTCAGCGGACACTCTCCATTATGATCTATCTAGAAATATAAAAATAATCCATGTATATGCTTCATTGTTTCCTGCTTAAATACATCATGCAGATTCGGGAATGTCATCATTATCATCCTCCTGATCTTCAAATATGAGTCGACTTGTTTCTGCATCACTTGGACATGACCGCAAATGCACTTTTGCTCAACGAAAAGACATTGTTGTCAAAATGCTTGACATACGTGATAGCAAAAGGACATAAAGTCGAAAACGTATTACACCGAACAAACATGAAGCCGAAATGATACATATATAAAACACACTACAAAAACTTTTAATGGTAGCCAAAATACACAAAGACATTTTTCATTCAATTAGTTCGAAATATAAAAAGGCGAAATAAGTTATACGAATAAAAATCAATTTGAAAATTGCAAGTAATGCTCTCAGAAAATCAAATCTGTATTTTTTTATAAGAATGACAGATCGATTTTATTCTCTCGTTAATGGCATCAACTTTTCTGTCAGGCTTTGAAATGTCAATCTCTATAGATGAATGTTCAATTAAAATATCATTTGATGCTTGTTCACTTCTAATCGTTTTAATTAATATAGGCTCTATAGGATGAATTACACTAAATCCCCTTTTAAAGGTCTAATGCAAACCTCCCAGAGACTTGCTCGTTCTTGGCAAATTTTCATGAATTTGTATGTAAACAGATTATGATTTGAAATCGAAAAGTGGTCTTCTTAGCTGCCTCGTTTGAGCTATTTTTTTTTTGCTTGTAGTTACGGAATAAACTAGAAGATCGCTCAAAATTTAATCAGTTTCGGCATTTTCAGGGTTATTGCTTGCACTCTTTATTTTAATTGCTTGATAAAAAGTTCGTTGTCAATCCACAAGCTTTATTTTCTCGCCTTGAAAGCTTGTTCAAAATGAAACAAGCAACCACATTTGCTGTGTTTGTGAAGTTATCATTCGGACTATTGATTGATTCGTCTGCAATGTCGAATGTTATCAAAGTTTGATACCGAACTCCTTTAATTTTATCAAACTAATTCCGTTGTATGTTTTGTTCGTGTTGTTTGCATTACAATATACTAATAGCAAGGTCTTGCTTTCTGAGATAATCACAACTATTGCATGGAGGTGTTATCTTCGGAGATGGAGTCAATTGTGCGGCCGCTGAACCAAGTTTGCTTTATTGAATAAATGTTCCAAATCCTTCTCTGTCGATGAAATGATGATAATGGTACTTCCGTGTAGATAGTTTTACCCCACTGTTGTCATTCTTGGGTATCCTGCCATGTGTACATTTTTTGTCAGTCTCACTGTTTTCTCTATAATACAAGGGATCAAGCAATGGTAAATGCTGATTCTTCAGTGATATTGTTAATAACACTGCTTGTGATCTCTTCATTATGCTTGGCTTGAAAGCTTCCAGAACTTTCAAAACATGCGTCAGCAGGTTTTGAATGATTAAAAGCATTACCATGCTCAGTATATATATATATATATATATATATATATATATATATATATATATATATATATATATATATGTGTGTGTGTGTGTGTGTGTGTGTGTGTGTACTTCTAGCATTAAACCTTTTCTCACACCTCTGATATGAAGTTATGTTAACCCCTTTTTTCCCACAACGTATGCATAAGCATTGAGGTGGATATTCCTGTCAGCACGTAATGTTTTTACTAATTCTTTGGTCAAACAAAAAGATGTAAAAAAATTAAAAAAAAGGTAGCTAAACTCAACCGACTCCTACTACCGACCAACTTGGCTTTTGGGACTTCATGATGTTTATACGTACGATTTCCAATGGTCGTATGTTTAATGTTACTCATCTCCAAGCGCTACACAGTATTATCTCCCCTCAGCAATACAAATTACATGATTGATATTTAAAATCTATGTCATGTATAACTTAAAAATACATATAATTGATAACGCTATAACATGCAACAGTAAATTAATATTATCGATTGTATAAATGTGTCCTCAGATAAAACTGTTAGGCACCCTGAGAGGTTTTTCTCTGGTTAAGTTCATTCTTAATCCCTGTCAGGGCAATTAAAAAAGTATTCTTTCTTTTTTGTCTTGAGATATGTGACAGGTTTTTTTTTTATACTTCGTGACAGTTCGACGACACATTTGTGCGACATCACGTGCTTTTGGCATCTGCACTTTCGCCTTTGACCTTTTGACCAAAGTGTACCCAATGTCCTGTCCGTACGTTTTTTTTCCCTGCAATTTGTTCAACAATTGCATCTGCACATACTTCGGTTTTTACTTTGACAATGTAATGTTTGAATGATGCAGGAAAATAATTCATAATTCTGAAAACGTTGTACCTCTCAAAATTGCTTCATTTTCAGAATTTGAACGCATCGCTCTTTTCCAGGTCAAGTATTGAAAATGAGCTGAGCAAGTTATCACACCTTCATTGCATTCCGAACGATTCTTGTCGAAATTACATTTAATTTATTCTGAGCGAAGCAGATATTATACAGCTTTCATGAGATTAACACTTGCGCTCTTTTATCCAATGAACAGAATATCAGCGTAATTCCTTCAATTTGTTAGGGGGATTGGTGCACCAATATCCCTTGATATAGAATTTAAAAATGATGTTTCAAATCTGAATTTACTCATGTACTAATTACCACTCCAAAGGGACACACACCAGATATAACCCAACTTAGGATGGCATGAGAGTTAGCAATGGCCCACTAATAAAATAAAACCCTTTGGTTTCATAATTCTGGCCTAGTTCAAAGGCTCGGTGAACCAAATAGGGAAAAATGATAATAATACTTATACTTGTTTTGTTTTGTTTTGTTTGGGGGATTTGGATTGAAAATAAAAAAAGATTTCTCGACTACACGTTGAGCGAATTACCGTATATTTCAGCGGTTAAAGTGACACTTGAAGCATCTAAGAACACTCCCCAAAAATGTCCTATAGACCAGATACAAAAATGGTGACCTAATAATTAATCTCAAAATCCCAATTTATTGAATCAGTAATCCATCCATACCCAATCCTATGATAGATTTCGGGCTACTCGTATGATAATCTTCTGAGAGACAAATACCCAAGTACAGCATGATTACTACCAGTGATTTTCGCCGCCTACAAGACATCGGATCAGAACGCCAAAGGTGAATAATGTGCTATGTGCGCTTTGGTTTAAATCTGTGTGAAGTAAATTCATTGGCTAATTCAAAAACATTCAACTTGAAACTTGCTCTTGACTTTCTACGTTTTCTCGTTGGCTCCATGATAACATTTTGATGATAGAACACTCAAACTGGTTCAGAGAGAAGCTAGCAACAGCCTGAATTATGAATCAGTGGTTCATTCATCATCCATTCACGCCCATATTCTCTGCCACACCGCACAACACGTAGGGTAAGAATACGAACCGATCAACCATCTAGGTTTAACTAATACGACTATACGACTCACTGATAACGAGGAGGCAATTCGAACAATTTACTGGGAAAACAATTTTGTAGTTCGATGATTGTCTCAAACCCAGTGAGATAATGAGATACAAACTCGAATTCGAGTCTCATATTATCTGAGCGTCACCGGAATATCTACTGGAATATCCATCAAAATATACGACGATGGATGTCTACTGTAAACACACACACACGCACACACACACACACACACACACACACACACATATATATATATATATATATATATATACATATATACAGATATACATATATACATATGTTTATTATATATAAACATGCATACACACACTAACACACACACACACACACACACACACACACACACACACATATATATATAATGTATAAACACACACACACACTCACACACATATACATACATTCGTCCCCTTGAAGGGAAAAAAACTATCGAAAAAAATTGAAACGACATCCATTATCCATCAAGTTCAATGTATCTTTAATGAAGGCTTGCTGCCCAGTTTAACTTTATATATATATATATATATATATATATATATATATATATATATATATATATATATATATATATAGGTGTGTGTGGGGGGGGCGGGTGTAAATGTTTGTGCGTGTACATTGAAAGGTACTTGTATTTCATAAGTGTTGTCCAATAAATGTAAGAGATAAATGAGAAGTAGGGAAAGTTTCATAGGAGAAAAAATTCTCAATCCGATTTCAATTTGATTTTCGAACATTTTTTTTAATTTCTAATTTGTGCAGGACGAAATTTAGTACTTCTATTATTACTACAAAATATCTATAGACGCAAGTATGAGTTCTTGAAGTCTGTCTAGACAATCGAAAGGATTTGTATCGTTAATGATATGAATTAAGTGATTGTTAGAATTACAAGTTAATTGGAGAGCCAACGACAATGGCTATGACAATGAGCTGCTTATATATTATTTTTTCCTAGTTTTCAGATCATTTACCAAAACTCAAACTCAAGAGTCTCGGATGTGAATGTGCTGTGATAGCATATACTGAACACGACGAAAGTAGATGGATACATACATAGCAACAGGATGCCCCATGTGTATAACGCCTATGTAAGCATCATGAAACTGAGTGCATCCTTCAAATTAGTGGCCTTAGTGCAGTGTGTGCATGTGTGCACGTGTGTGTGTGTTCGTGTGTGTGTGTGTGTGATTACATATGATGATTACATATGCGTGTTAAACGGAGACACAGCTGTGAGTGCATTAGATTTTTGATAAGAAAAGTTTATTACTTCTGGCAATATGAATTACGCAGAACTTTTCTCAAACAGTACTCGGAATTTTTATCTTTCTCTTTCAACCCCTCCTATTTTCTTAAAGAAATTAAGGCAATGCAGGGAGAGAAGAAAAAAAACTGGATAAAGAAAAAAAATGAAAAGTAAATGAAGCCAGTATCAACCAAAAAGCCCAGAAGCAAGAAAAAGTAGGAGGAGATATGTCGTCTTTACAGAGCAATAATTAATTTTACCAATTCGCTGCTGTGCACCGGCGCAAAAGGTTTAGAGGAACCGTTATCAGGAATTTAAGATCTCATGAAGAATAGAAATTAAAAGTCTAAAAAATAGACAAAATACATTTTTAAAATAGCATTTTCGTGACATTATAACCGACTGCCGGAGGCTGCGGTCATGTCGAACGTCAGCCCATTAACCCTGTCTCGAATAACTGCCGATTGATATATTAATACTGTCGTTTGTAATGAAATCATAATTCTGTGTTCAGAATTCTATTCAACATCCTTGGTCTTTGCGATAATTTAAGCTTAAAACTCTTTGCTTTGCCCCCATTCTGATTTTGCACCTCATTTTCGTTTCTGGTTTTATCTTTAATCCTTACTTCATTTTTCTAATTTTTTAAAAATCATTTCACCGATTAGAAACTGTCAACCAAAACTGCCAACCTAGCTGTTTTGGGGGGCAACCCAACTTAACAAAAGCTCTCAAAAAGGACCGAAGAGAAGATAAAAGACAATGCACTACAGTAGTTATCGAAGGCATTCAAGTGTGCTCGAAGGAAATGGAAACCTAAAAATGGATAAGGACCAAATAGTCGAGTGTGTCAAAGGAATTTGCAAAACCCCATATTCAACTAAATAAGGGACAGGGAATAACGGATAAGATATGCAAGACACGATTCACCAGTTCAAAGATTTTCCTGGAGTTACTCCGTGGGAGATGAAGCAAGCCATTAAACTCAGCAAAAATAAAAGGACTTATGAATACATAACACCAACGTTGGCTTACGTAAAATCTGGTAAATTCATCACTAAGTTGCGAGCGATTCTATTCAATATACGTCAAACAGTATGAACTCCCAGAATATCTAAACACTGTAATTATAATGATGTTATATAGAAAAATGGGGTTAAAGATATAAGCAACTGCAATGGGAAAATAAGCTTATTTAAATGCATCTACAAACTTTTTTAAATGAAGTGATCACCAACCAAATTACAAAAAACCCTAGATGTAAATGAACCGTGGAAAAAAGCTGCTTTCAGAACTATCCAACCATTGACCATCTTCATTCGGCAAATCAAGTGAATGCAAAAGCAGTAGAGTATGGAAAGCCACTGTAGCAGTTGTTGACTTCAATGCCTTCAACTCAGAGGAAGTCTTCGATCATTTATGCTCACATACAACGAGGGGTAAACCTCATATATACAAGTGTCTTGCAACATATCTACTGACAGATCAGTTCCTTTGTCAGGCTACTGAGAGGCTCTGGGCCATTTCAACTCAAATACGGGATAAGGCAAAGTAATACCAATTCATACAAACGCTTCACAGATTACCTCAAGATGGTCCTCTGAAATCAACACTGAGAAAATAAATCAGAATCGACTGCAAATATCTGAGTTACCTCAGATTTGCTGACATCGTTCTTTAAAAAAAACCTTTGTGAGCACTAAATAATGCTAGACAAACCGAATGAGGAAAGCAAGAAAGTTAGTTTTCAAATGAACTTCATTAGAATCGTCACGTACTATAAACATGTTGAGGACAAAGATGCAATCGAAATCTCAAACGCCTAGCTGTAAAAAAGTAAAATAAACTAGACCTATCAAGGTCAACCAGATCCTCGAAAGGAGAAATCAAACGGAGAATCTCCCAAGGTTGGCAAATTTACAATAGAGAAAGCCCGAACTTCAAGAGAAGGGAAGCCCCGTTCGTCTTTAAAAGAAGGGTATGCAACCAATGCTTCCCCTAATAGTCACCTTTTGATCTGAAATATGGAAGCTCACCTATCTATGGAACATGCAACGTTCACAGGAGATAATGATGATCACAAGATAACAGAGTATATCATTTGAAAAGCAGGAGTCAGGGATATAATAGATACATTAAGAAAAAACTCAAATGGCAATGGGTTGGTCATGTTGCTAGGATGCTAAACAACCGCTTGACGTCACACCAACAATATGTATCCCAAGAGATGATAAGCAAAAATGTGGTCAGTAAAACATCAGAGGGCGTGACGACGTAGACAAGTTCAAAATGTACTAGCTCCGCCACCCTCACGTAGAGAGAGCCGGCAAATACGGAGTAAGGTATATGTCCAACGACGGCGCTAAATGATGATGATGATGATGATGATGATGATGATGATGATGATGATTTCTACCCCACCCCCTGCCTTTGAATGTTTTGTCTTTTTTTCTGTTTGTTTTGTTTTATTTTTAGTGAGAGGGCTTCAATTCGAAATTCAATGCCAAATTGTCGGCTTATTATTATTCTAAGTAGTTGTAGTATCATCTGCATATTCACATCAGATGTCTGCTGGTCATTACTGGAGTTTTCTGTCCTCTTCTCAGCAATTCCGCAGTCCATGACAGTGCTGTGGTTTGTACTTTCTCACCAGATCGCAGAAGGCTGTGATAGTCAGTTTCCTCAGGTGTCAACATCTCTCCTCAGTTTTCCAGTATCCCCTACCCGACTCACTAAGTCACGTTTCTTCTTCATTCGCCAGTTTTATATTTCCAGTGCTTGCCTAGGTATCTGTGAAAGCCCCAGTAGTACTGTGGTCTGCATTATCTCAATCGTTCCTCTTTTTGATATCAAGTTCCTCTGACCTTGTCCTTAATGCCTACTGTGATTTGAATGACCTTGACGTTTATGTTCCACAACTTTGCCAGCTTCCGGGCCAAGTCCTGGTATTTCCCCAGCTTTCCATTCTCACTCGTATTCACTCTGTGGTCAGCAGCTAGGTCAACGATTGACCGGCCCACTTTAACTAGATCCCGTCTTCTTAGTTGGCTGAGGTGGTTGGTTTGGAGGTCAAAATTCCCGAGTATTTTGGAACTGGAAATTTTCTAGGGACAGACTCTGGTTTTTGCTGATGTCATTGGTGCACCTTGACGAATCTGGGTCATTTGTATAATTCCCAGTGAAAAACAGTTGCTAGAATGTCCTACCCGTTCTTGCACTCCTCCAGGGCTAATTCACTACATCAACTGGTTATGTGGTTTACAGCTTCATCATTTAATCGCCGAGGGCGACATTTGTCGTTCGTTTAGGATCTGCCAATCTTCATTCCGGCTTACTTTGTTTCGATGCACTTGTTTTTGGCTGACGTGATGAGGGGTTCTATTTCTCTCTCCAAGTGTCATTTGCGTTGCCCAGTCCATGAATTCCCTTGTAGCTTTTCCTGTCCCCCCCCCCTTTTTTCTTGCCGTGTTTGTTTGTTACATTTTGGTTCTACCAACGTATTCATTCCGTTTATAAAATCTCTGCTATTCGTCTTAGTCCCTAATACACATATGATTATTCTCCGGGGGTATTCCTTCTTTATTTTTCTCTCTCTTTCATATCTTCCTGTTTCATCAAGTTACATTTGAGAAACCCTCAGGTATCTAAATTTGTCCAGTGTGGTTTATGTTCTTTTTGTTGTCCAGTAAGTTGATTCCCTTTGCCGTCAGAAGTGTATTACCATTAGTGCAATTTTTAAAAAAAATTCCATTCCAATGTCATGGCTGCATTTCAACTTTGCTGAAACAGCATTTCGTATCAGTTCTCTCCTGTTCTTTGCATATAGTTGTTTTTTTTTGTTCTATTATTATTATTATTATTATTATTATTATTATTATTATTATTATTATTATTGTTGTTGTTGTTGTTGTTGCTGTTGTTATTATTATTATTATTATTTAAGTTGAGAACAGGCTTTGTGTAATAAGCAGTTAGTGGAGATGATAGGATAACGACTGCGTTGGATTACCTGCAAGCATTAATCCAGATACAGTCCAGTGATGAGGCGGATTTATTCCACATCGTCTGGAAGGCTGTCTTGATTCTAGAAAGGAAGCA
>OY735203.1:51240403-51347903 GCA_963457665.1 Thysanoteuthis rhombus | reverse complement strand
CACTTTAAAATCACAATGTTGTTGATATTCAGAGGCGGATATACCATTTTGATAACTTTTGTGAATAAGATTTAACAATGCCGATATTTCACAAGGGAGATGCTTTATTTCACAACGGTGACGCTTTAGATGCTATTACTTACGGAACAAATCTCTTATCTGGTCACTATTGAAAGGCTGTAAATGACTACATTTTCAAAAAACCTCACAGATGAAATGGCTAAACGTTGCTAGATTTTAAGACATTTTCCAGAAGAAACAAAGGCAAACATTACGAACTTTGGAAACCATATTCAACAAAATTTACTTTCAAAGAATATGGTTTCGGGTTAATGTTACCTTTGCAGTTCCCAGCGTAAAATTATCGTTTTTTTTTCTTTATCTGCAAACTTGAAACATCTGAACCTAACCCGAACCTACTTTTGAACTCTAACTTCAAACTCACCTACTGAACCTAACCTCAAACGAACTGACCAATCCTAACTGTAAACCTTTTGACTTACTCTAGTTCCAAACCCATCTAAAAACCCTATTTTCTAATTTACATTCTGAGCCTTTCGAGAATATAATCGCAACTAACGGTATTTTATCATCAATCAAAATCGAGCCATTCAAAAATTTTCTCAGCTTAAGTAGAAGTAGCTATACATTCTCCATGGATTGTTTCCCTTACCAAATATCGGCATTCTATTTATCTCGCCTATGAGACAATTACCCACGAGCAGTTCGAATTTCATTTACGTAATAAAGGGTTTAAAAAAAGGGAACAATGATTCGTGCTTTTTTCTGAAATTGTGACCAATATATAATCATTGCATTTTATTTACATGGTCATAAGACGATTACAAGAAAACGGTGTCTGCACCAATTGAGTTACATTTTGACTAAATATTTACTGATTATATTCTTCAAGTCATTCTTTGCATCAGCGTAATCATCAGCACTTGCAGCAGCCATTTAGCCTCAGACTTCTCCATTGTGGGCATCACGAAGCCAGTACTCTTTGCACTTGTTTAGTTCGCTGAATCACCTTATTTCCTGCTTGCAACATTTTTACATATGATCTCTTTGGATCCATGTTGTGAATGGTGATGTCCTGTGGTTGTCTGAGATTTTTGCATCATCTCCAGCCCATCGTCATTTGAATTTCCCATATTTCATATGTTTGACTGTTAATCGTCTTATATAGTGTGCTTTCTTACTTACTGTCTATGCTACGTCGGCCATAATTCTCATGTGCACGTTGCATGGTTCTTAGTTTGCAGGCCAATCTTTGGGTTAGGTTCCATGTGTCAGCACTGTTGGTGACTAACAAGAGGATGCAAAGGTTCTACACTTTTTTTAAAGGATTTGGATATATTTTTGTCTTTGAAAATTCAGCTTAGTCCACCGAATGCTTCTGATGATTTCCTCTTTTTGTGAGAGTTTCGTTGTCCTAAGTATATGTAGTGATCTACTTTCTTCAATTCTGCATTTTTTAATCTGATTTTTGTGACCTACCCATCAGCATGTTTGTTATACATGATATTTGTTCAACTGGAGTTCAGATGGAGACAAACCGTCCGGCTTTCTTTATTCAGTTCATCCAGTATTCCTTGGGGGTCATGAAGGATTTTTTTAAAATCCTATCAAATCTTACTCATCCACCGTCAGTTTTGATGCTCTTATCCTCCCAACCTAGGTTACGGAAGATCATTACTAGATGGGCTGTGAAGAGTTTGGCTAAGCAGGTATCTCCTTATATTACCCCTTCTTCCGAGCTGAAAGGGCACAGAGACTTTATGTAGCTCGATGCAGAAACCCGCTTTGTCGGTAGATATGCTGCAATATCCTGACGTATATAAGATGTACACCTTGTTGTACGATTGCATCAACGATTTTTCGGAATTCTACTGTGTTGAAGGTATTTTTAAATAGTGAGTGGCATTTTATATTTTGCTGCTCTTTCTTTTCGTTTATTTGCCGAAAGATGATCGAGTAACTTCTCCTGGAGCCAGCTTGTTCCCATCCCCGGTTTCTATCTAGCCCTTGATGATCCGGTGGACAAGGCTTATTGGCCTGTAGTTGTTCAGACCTCACGGCTCTTTAATATAGAAGCATCATGTTTCATCAGCAGCAGCAGCCTTTTGACGTCTGTTGTTGGACATAGACATTCCCCAGGACCCACCACATTTCTTTTTCATGGATGTCGCAGAGCCAGTATTTTCTGAATTTGTCTAGTTTTTACAGTGTTCAAGTCTGCTGAGACTTGATATAAGTCGAATAAATTGTCTTGTGATGACTGTTCTAGCTTTTTTTAGTAAATCAATGGTATTGTTATCTGCTCCTGGGTCCTTCCATTTCTTTATTTGTTTGATAGCTAGCTTCACCTAACACGGAGTTACTTCTGGTAACTGTCCGAACTGGTTACTCGTGACATATATATTTTGTTTTTTGACCTATGTTCTTCGGAGATTTTTGTAGAACTCTTCGGTATATTGGACCCCAAATTGTTGTTAGGTGTACATTCCATTCGATCACACTAGTTATCCGTTTGTATTCTTCCTGTATTGAGAGTATTTTCAACCGTCTTGAAGCCTTTTCTTTAAGTCTCATTTGGATAGTTTTTGACAGCTCCGTCGCTTTTTCTTTCGTTGTCGATGGCTAAAGATATTAGCGTTTTCCCAAAATATTCTGTTCATCTAAGAGTTTGCAGATGGTATTTTCTTTTTCAAAATGACATTCCATATGTACCAATCGAATAGCTACACCCTCTAGATCCAATTTATACTCTTTACGAAGTCTTTTTTTTTTTTTCAAATAGACGATAAATAACATACCACATCAATGTTAACCTTAGTTCCCAAGAAGGACACTGTTGCGAAGCAGTCGGAGAGGATCGAATTCTCATTTTTCTCAGCTATATCAACTTGCTTAGGACCGTTCTACAGAAAGTGTCAATATTTCATTTATTGCATCTTTTTGCTTCGATTCAACTTACGTCTTTACCGACAGCACTATTGGCTTAAAGAGTTCATTTTGATTTGCAGGATTTTGAACGAGAAAACAAAAACAGGAAATTTAATTTTCAAGATCAGTTTGATTAAAATCAATTATATTTTAACAGAATCTCGGTCATTAGGGAGAAGGGATATTGTCAATTCTCCAGAGAATCCTATCATGGACTAATGGTTAGCAAGCTAGTTATGCTAACTTTTACTGTAAGTTTGATCCTTACTGGGTGCCCTACATTTATGGTCTCATGCCACACTTGGCCAAGCAAAATGAATATCAATAAATAAAATAACTGATGAATTGCTTTCATCTTTTTTCACATTGTCTCTGGTCAACATTCTTTTCTATTCACACTTTCATCTTTATTTTTTATATATGGTAATTTACATTCCGATATACCATTATTGTAATTTTTCCGTTCTCTGCCTAATCATTTTACGTAACTTGAAGGATCTAGATTTTTCCATTCAGACCAACTGCACCAATACTTATTCGATATATTTTTCTCAATGCTCTCTAATTTCTGAAAAATGAATTTCTAAAATGAAACAAAATTAAAAAGGGAAAATTCCAAATTTGTTTATTTCATTTTCATAGCTTTTTGTTCATTAAGTTTAAAATACATTAATAGGTATAAAAAGTTCATTGGTTACCCATAAAAAACGTATTTCATTTGGAAAAACAGATATTTGAATGTAATATCCCTCTTTCGGATTCATTGATGAATAGCAATCACATAGCCCAAACATTGATACCATGGAAATTTCAGATCGAAATTCGGCAAACAACTATGTACCCAGCTACGGGGTCATGTATTTAACTATGTTTTTAATTAATGGTCACCATCCACACCTCCTGAATAGATGCAGGTGTGCCTTTGGGAAAAGAGTTAGAATTATGGCTACAACTAATTCTTCAAAATGCTCTTCTGTTATAACCTGCGAATAGGTGGCAACAGGTTTTCTGCAAGCAGAGGATAAATGACTACTTGTCGTGTGTCATTGTTTGATGAAAAGGATTCTTTGAACACCTATTCTTCTGAACCGGACCAATAACGAAGTGTTCAAACGATAAAAAAAGAGTCATCACTTTTAGATTATTTTTTTCCAGATCAAAACAACTTGCTACTGTCTATTTAATGCAATTTTAAAGTGAAACTCCAGTTTCAAGTAGTTGTACTCAAATAGCATCGAGTTTCTTTCTTGTACAATCAATCATACGCAGACACTAAGTTTTACTTAAACCTGTGACTATTGATATTTCGAGTTGTTGTTTATTCCACGGCAGGGGCATTCAACAACTTCTAAATTTAGAGTTTTCATGTCCATATATCCGGAGCCAGTAATCAAGTGGGCCAAGGTTTTTTTTTATACTTGAAGAGGTATTAGGATGCAGGATCTCAGATTCAAGCGAACTCAGGTGGAGTTTTGAGAATGGAAATATTTAGCTAGGAGTAGGTTACTAGAGACAGAAATTCAGAAAAAGGAAGATGCCTTTGTAGGTGTGCTCCCTTGGGAAATTTGGGATATTTTTTGATCTTCTGATCTATGTTGATGATGCAATTTAATGTGATGCATGCAACCGAGGCACAACGACGCCGAATGTCGCACATGGGAGTAGTATTTAGTACATAATCTTATCAGTTTGTCCGGGCACTTTGGCACCATCTCCCGACATTGACGTGAAGATAAGGTCTTTAGAGATTTTTTTAAAATAATTTTCTGTCTGGTTTATTAATTAAAAAATGTAACTTGGGATTCTTGTTTTATGATTATAGTTGCTTCCTTGAGGAAGTTGTTTATTTCATTTAATTCATATTTTTTGAAGAACAGGAAAACAAAACGAACAGTGGTCGTTTTATTGGAGCTTAATTACGCTTGAGGGTTCAACGAGATTCAACGGCGACTTTTTACTTTGTCTTTAAAGCGATTCTATGTCCACACAGTACTGAACAAGTGTAGCATGTTCGCCGAATTTATAACTTAGCTGAATAGAAAAGGAACACGGTATAGTAGCAACATAGATTAAAATAATAACACGAAGAGGACTCGATCGAATCCAAGCTTTTACGTTAGGCAATTTTTTTTTTTTTTTAAATTTTGCTGATTTATTCCCGAGGTGGAAAAAAGGGATGGAGTAATATCTGTTTTGATTCATTATCAGCTGAAGCATTGTCATTGATTATGAATCTTTAAGTTGCATGATTATAATTTCATTTCTACTAATGTTCAAAAATCTTGAACGGTCACTCTGTTGTGATTCAAAATTGCTATCTCTTTTTTCGGGGAACTGCCTGTCTTTGACATTTGCCTTACTGATTGTGCAGTAAAGCAGTTAGTTACAGCACGTAAAATTGATGTTAAATCGGTAAGGTAGCTGTTCTGAACAGGCAGATTATCTGAGAAAAATGGACGCGCCATAAGTACAGCAGATCAAGTGAGACTTGCATGCTGATTTCTCATGCTCTTCTATGAAAAAAAGACACACTTGATATGAGTCGAACAGCAGTCGCCATCTTGATTTCAAAATGGCCGCCATAACAAACAGAATTATTGTACTGTAAATTAATTGAAGTTTCTTAATTGTTCAAAATAGGAATAAAGTATAAAATCTTGCACATTATCGCATATCTCGATGCCCATTCATGTGAAAATAGAAGACAAACGATCTGACCGGATCATCGAACGCCACCAAAAGGCTGTCTCGAAAACAAATGTGTAGTATCGATTATTTGAAATTACTATCGGAATGGTCCGAAATGTGGAGGACAAGTGTGAAAAATAGCTTGCAGGAAGATTTTCTAATCTTTTTCATGTAAAAACGTGTCTCAAACGATCCGACTGAAACTGCAACTGCCATGTTTATTTCAAAGTGGCAGCCATAACAAACAAGACCCAAAATATAGTACTGTAGATCAATTGAAAGTTTAACTGTAATTGTTTGAAATCGGAAAAAGTGTACAAAGTGGCATAAGATTAGATATTGTAAAGCTCTTTCATGCAAAGAAAGGATGTGCATGATCTGGAGAAAAAAAAAATGCTGTCGCCATTTTTATTTCAAAAAGACCACCAAACTTGCATACTAATAGATCTTAATGCTCATTTAGATGCCAACTGGATACATATTACTTGACCAGAACTGCGACCAACATCTCAATTTTGAAATGGCTATACATAAAAAAAAAGATGATTATACATCAATTTACATTTCAATTTTGAAAAAAATGTGAAAACTTGTGTATTCGTAGAGTTTTGAAAGCTCGGTCTTCTAAAGACAGGACACAGACAATCAGGTTGAAACTGCAGCCGCCAATCTAATTTCAAAATGGTCGCCATGAAAGCAAAATTAACAAAGTAATATGGTAGATTGTTCGAAGTTACAAACAGGACAGGTGTGAAACCATGCATACTGGAAGGTTTTATAATGCTTTTTTCTTATAGATAAAAACTCGATCAAAGATGGCAACCATAACAATACAAAATTTTCAATAAGGTGGAGTCGATTAGAGGAATTGCTCAAAATGTGAAGATAGTGCAAATACTGGTAGATTTTTCCACGCTTTTTCGTAGAAAAACTGGTCACACACGATGTGTATGATATTGCAACCGCCATCTTCATTTCCAAATGACCGCCATAAAAACATTTGCAATGTGAACTAATTCAAATTTTTCCCGAATTGAAATTGTTTAAAATAGGGGGAAAAGTGAAAACTTGCACACTGGTAGAAATTTAATGTTCTTCCATAAGCAATCGAGGCACACAAGATATGAATGGAACTGAAACCACCAATTCTATGTCAAAATGAGGCCATCACTTTTCGAACAGGTTGGCATAAAAATTGCAATGTAGAATAATTGACATTTGTTGTTGTTCAAGTCTTGTCTAGAAAGGAATCCATCGACCACAGGAGTTCATGATTCATCTCCATCCTAATCTGCTTGGTATTTGCTGCTTTGCTATGGTTGGCTGACCCCAAATAGGTCCTGCTTGGTATGCAGTTCCTCAATTTGCTTTATGAGAAGAGCCTTTGTTGATGGTATGCGATCTAGCTCTCCGTGGCAAATGGAATGTTCTTCATCTGATACACCTGTGTGATTTAGGTTGTCTTATCTAAGAGAAGTATCAACATTTTTTGAGCTGGCAAATATTGTAATATGTGATACAGGTGGGCGTCTGAGAAAGACTTGAAAATGTTTGCGTAACCTTAGGTAATACGTTTACCAATGACATCAAAAAAGGGGCCGGTGCTGCATCCAGTGCTGACATGAAAAATGGTAGCACTTTGGATGGCAGCTTGTAAGACTGTCCTGCTGATGAAAGACCGGGTGATTTGAAATAGAGTGAATAGTAATAGGCCTATAACGTGTCTGTTACTAATTTGGAAGTTACTCTCTGTACCTATAGTTACAGACGAGAATGGTGTTTAACCAAGGGAAGAGAAGGTTTGCTGAGAAGACAAAACAGGTACGAAAAAAAAACACTTGCTCATATGGAAAACAGTGATGAAAAACGGTAAGGAAAGGAAAGTACAGCTTGAGTAGGATATGGGTAGACTACAGAAAGGCTTACGACATCCTGTATAACTCATGGATCTCGAAGTCCCTAGAGACGTTGGGGGGGGGGGGTGCAACGAAAAAGAAGAGGAGACGCTGGCAGACACTGTCAGGATATACACCAGGGGAATTAAAATGGATACCAGGGTCAACAAGTTGGGTTATGTTACAATGAAAAGGGGAAAACTAGTAAGTGTGGGTAGAATGATGCTGACATTGGAAAAAGTAGTATAAGAATTCGAATCTGAGGCTAAAATTACTTGGTTATTTTAGAAGCAGATGAAGAGATGCATAGTGAACCGAACGATCCAAGAAGGAAAGGATATTACCGCTGAGTCAAGAATATAACATCTGCATAATAGAATGGCTTAACTTGATTGTTGCAATAAACTCCAGAGCAGTGTTTTTAATAGGGAAAACTGAAATGGGTGAAAGGCGATTTGAGATTTAAGGATATAAGTTATAAATAGAATATATCACCCACAGAATGATGTAGGTGGATAAAACATCTCTGCATGGAAAGGTGGAGGAATTAATTGATTTGTTGGTAAACAAAGAATGAAGACTCTGTTTATAACCAAATGAGAAAAGTTACTTCGTTTAGATTCGTGTAAAGGGATGGTGCCTATGATAATTGAAAATGCTTCAACCTTAATGAAATAAAGAAAAAAGATAGCATTCCAAGTTTTAAGTAAAATAATAATGAGCCATAAGAATCATGAAAAAGACCTGAAAAGGGGTTTTAAAAACAAAGGACAAAGTTGATTATATGAATGAGCTATAAATATTACTTATTTTGAAAGACCTGTTTCAAGTCGAATCGTCCACTATTTCGAATAGTTATTTCTGAGTTCGAAACGTGCACTTTCAAAATGGTATGGTAATTATTATGGAAAAGCAACTAAGTATGAATGTCAGCTTCAATATGAGGATAGATCAAATTGCTACTTAATCTAAAAGGATTCATCCGAAGTATAAACGACTTTTCACCGGTGACAGTTTGAGTGTAGGCCATCAAAAGATGCAAGCAACCATGGTCGAGATGGCAGCTAATTTTAATTGATATTTCCATTGTATGAATAACAGCTTACAACGGAAGATTCTTATCAAGGTCAAGATGATTTGCTGCGCACCACTCTCCGGCACTCAAAACTAAAGGGATCATTTAAAAGCGGCAGCCTATGTACGATATGAATCACCACGTTTGGTACGAGTCTTCTCTAAACTGTGGGCGTGATTTGTGAGTATAGGCAGATCAAGGGTGGATAGAAACATACGTAATATGGCTTCTCACGCCACCTGCATTTTTATGCAGGTGCGATGTCCAGTCACGTGTAGGTGGAACGTACTTTTTTTTCCTGTGGGTAGATAAATGCATTTATGTCACAGTTGCGCCTGCCCTTTAAAAAAAAAGAAAAAATTGCACAATCCCGATGTTCTTTGCTTTCAACTTAGATCTATTGCTGACCTGGCCAGATGGTAAATAATTCAAATGAAAAAAAAATGTGTAGCAATAACTTACTATTTTATTTTCTTGGCATTGAATTATTTGATGTTAACGGTAACACGAGTGTGGGAAAATCAAATTGATTGATCGATCGTCGGAAAGATGAAAAAAAAGGTATAAATATGACTAATTAGATACAGAGGGAGGGAGAAGGAGGTTAGGGGGTAGAGAGGATGGGGAGAGGGGGAAGGCGAGATAAGAAAAAAAAGAGAGAAATCGATAAACAGGTGGGTGGATGTTACAGAGGAATTAGATATAAAAGGTTTGATTTTCATGACAGATACATAGATAGATAGATAGATAGATAGATAGATAGATAGATGGATGGATATACGTGTATACATTCATTCAAGCAACTGAATTGATCTTAGAAATAAAGACACGCAAACTGAGATTTCGAACGAAACAATATCAGAAAGAGAGAACGTAGAAACGTAACACTCTCTCTCTCTCTCTCTCACACACATACACACACACATATACATTTATACATATATATATATATGAGTGTGTATGTATGTGTTTGTCTGTGCATGCATGTGCGTGCTTGTCTGAGAGAATTATTCCTTGCAGACTTACAGATTCTACAGGTAGACAAATGTATAAATTGTAGTGGGTCTACAAAGCACGCGTTATTTTAATATAACTGAAGACAATCGACTGAATCAGTATTCAATCTGCAAACTCGGTGTGTTCTTGCCTATTTTTGCATTGTTACCATATATGTATTGGTCAGATTCAAGGCTACTTAACTTACAATTTTGGCAATCCTTCCAAATAACCATGATAATGTCTTTGATTGATTCCAAAAGAAAATAGCGGGATATACAGCAATACTTAGCTTAACCCATTTAACAATTTAATTCAATTAAAAGAACAATTCTTTCTCTGAATTGTAGCAATCGGAAGTTCAAATGTATACCTTGTGCTAATTGTCAGAAATTTAGTTCTTCTTGTGCAAGATTCCTCTTGGAATCAAGTTATACAAATTAAACTTCTGTTTCTTCAATTAATAGATTCTGCATATGTGTGAAATTGAAAAATTTGATGAAGCTAAATATGTCTTTATCCTATTTTAAAGACTTCCATTGAAGTGATCGAATGGAAATATCATAATGCCAGATGCATCAAATCTGGAGGATGCTGTATGATATCACAACCAGAGTATTAGATCTTCTAATCCTATTTTTCTGGTTGTAAACCTGGATAGTCATGTTTTTACACTTTCTGTTGACCACATCCAACTAAACCTGAGTGAACCGAGAAAATCCATACAATATTCTACCTATTGATCACGGGGGTGATTTCATAAGTCAACATATGGAGAAAAAACACAGATTTGGGCATATATGTCATCTGGCCTTTAGTGTAATAGGTTTCAGTTGTAGCTGAATTACCTGTTACTAAGTGAAAGAGAATCATCTCACTATCTTGTATTCTGTAGGCCTTGGTTTTGCATATGATCTCTGGGGATCCATGTTGTTAGTCATGATGTCCATCGGTTATCTGCTATTCTAGCAACGTGACTTGCCCGTTGCAATTTAAGTTTTGTAATAGATGTCTGGGACTCTCATTTTCTTCCTGCTATACTGTGCTGTCTTGTGATCTCTCCATATGAGGTTGAGCATGATTCTCTCATGTGCACCTTGCAGGCCTCTCAGTTTGCTGGTCTGTCTCTTTGTTAGGTTCGATGTTTCAGCTCCATAAGTAACAATCGAAAGGATGCCTTGGTTGTAAACTCATCTTCCTAGGATTTTTGGGATCGTCTTGTTTTTGAAGGCTAAGCTTGCTCTACCAAAGTCTTGCTATCCTAGGATGATTCTTCGTTTGATTTCTTCTTCTGTTGTTGGTTCCATAGAGATTTGTTGTCTTTGGTAGATGTAGAGGTCTACTTTCCCCAGTTTTGCATCTTCAGTTTTAATAGTTATGTCCTTATTCTCAATGTGATTGTTGCACATGACTTTTGTTCTACAGAAGTTCATGTGTAGGCTAATATTTTTGCTCTCCTTGTTTAGTTCATCAAGCATTGGTCGTGTAGGTTCTCTGCAAAAACGACGTCTTCAAATCTGAGGTTGTTTAGATATTTGCTGTCTATTTTGATTCCTCTATTCTTTCATTCCAAGTTTTGGAAAACCATCTTGAGGCTGGCTGTGAAGATTTGGGGTAAGCTGAAGTTCAAATAGATTAATTAAATACATTTAAGAAATCGCCTAATATTTCTGCTCCAAGATAAAAGTCAACAATGATTATTTCAGGATATAACCACGGAGGATGATGTCAATTGAGTAATTCACAAGAGACATGCATGCAAAATGGCATTTGTTCAACAGAAATAACTTTACAACGAAAACCAAACACCAAATATATACACTTGTGGATGGAGAATCGTGTACTGGAAAGTACGTGAAATTTTCTATTTACGTCCAAGTTTAATGATAAATTAACTGTGTTATTGAGTGTCTGTATATATATGTAAGTATGTATGTATGTATGAGAAAAAAATTTTCACTGATTCATAACAGATACAGTTTCACTTGAAAAAAAAGTTTACAAATGATCATTTGAAACGGTTCTCTTTTGGGAGTAACTAAATGTACAATATCTAACGAATCAGTGGAAAATCTTTTCTCAAGATAAATGATATTGCGATCTATTTTGAATAAAGATCTATATAATAGTTATATACATGCTTGTTTTATATATTACTGTCCAAACGCACTGAAACACACACACACACACTCACACACACACACACACACACACACACACACACACACGCACACTTCTGCACGATATCCTCCATCCTGCTCCTTGGTTTTGTACTCATAATATTATTGTTGGTATGAAGAATTGAATGTATATTTCACATTTCAAACGTATTGGTAATTTGCTTTTGGGTATGTCTCTATTAACACTGAATGCTTTCCAGGCTACGCCGTGGTCTTTCACCTGCTTTATCACCTGGTGTACGTAAAAAAAAAATCCAATTCTTTCTTTTAGAGCTTCGTATCAACTTTTCTAGACTTTATACGATGTAAAATGAACTAGATAAAGACAAATAATATATATATATATATATATATATATATATATATATATATATATATATATATATATATATATATAGGTTGCTTCACGTATGATGATAATGTTCGATAAATATTTTCAAATAAAAAGATATATAATTACTATTTTTAATGATCAGTTTCCCGCTATTGCAATCAACTGACAACTATTTTTTGTATTTTGATTTTGCTTATAAATACAACTATAGTTCTATTTTCCAAGGGATATTCTTCCTTGGTTGTGGGCTTTTTTTCTTCATTATCGTCTGTCTTTTTGTTTGTGTGTTGGCCAGGGGTCTTGTTTTTTCAAGTTAGGTCAGTGCTTGATTAGGTTCTGTGTAGTGTATCTAATGGATTGGTACTTTTGATGGTGAGTTTGAGCTGTGTCATGAAAATCACTCGTAAGCAAGACATCAGAACTAATACCAAAATGTCAAAATATTGACATAAAAAATTATTCCTGTGACGTTATACCCAACAAGATTTCAACTCCAACGACTGAAACTAGAAATAAGAAGGAATATTCACTATTCAAAACAACCATTCCTTCCTAAAAATGTTTCTATTGTAATTTTTTAAATAGTGTCCGGGTCCATTACTTTTGCTTATGTCTTATTCTACATCAATGTTCGTAAATATGTATTTTTCTTAATACTTGTCTTTTTTACATTCAAATCCCCCACTTTCGCCGTGTAAAAAATAGATGGATTGATAGATAGACCAGAGACTTGTGAAAGATGTAGAAAGCTTCATAATATCGATGTTTTATTAGCCAGCATAGATATATCTTCATAATATAAAGGAGGAGAATATTTCTTCCATTGCTTCCTTTATTCATTTCAAAGTCCTAAACGGCTGCAAACTTTCGGACTACACAGTTGTATACACTTATAATTGGCCCCTTAGTTGTAGCTGACTTCTGAGGGCCTCTAGAGTTCAGTTTAGACTCTGGTCAACTTTCGCCCTATCAGATTCAAGAGAGCTTCAGCATTCTTAAATGTAAGGGAGCCCGTATTATGTTTGAAATGAGTTCATCCTCTTTCTCAATTAGATTTGTTTTATTTATGTAAAATAATTTGCTCTTCTATGTTACTATACTTGAAGTTCCTCTGAGTGCTGGTCCGACGAGGTGAGGTCGTGTGATTGCATTAGTCCTTTAATCATTTCTTAAAATCTATATAAAATATAATTTGTTTTCCAGCGTTGTTACATATGAGTTTCTCCCTATGCTCCCATATTTCGAGGTTTCCGGTGTGCTTAAACCCAACGGGGCTTAGGCCATTGAGCACATACCCTACCCTGATTATTTCTAGGAAAACGCTCAAAGATATAATTTGCTTTCCTGTGTAGTTTCATCTTTGTTTGTTTTCCTGGGTAATGCAGATTACCCCAACTAGTATATATATATATATATATGTGTGTGTGTGTGTGTGTATATATATATATATATATATATATATATATATATATATATATATATATATAAGGATCTACATGTCTATTTAGGTGTGTCCTTGTAAGAATTCAATATTTTGAAATCACTTGTCACATCTTATGACCATCTATTATCCAGACCCTTCCTACGTAAACGAAATAATCACCTGTGTATAACACGCCAATAATGAATGTTAAGTTGAAAAAAAAATCATGAAAAAAAAAACAACAAAAAACGAAAAAGAACGTACACACAGACAGACAAAGAATGAGCACAATGATTGAATTCCAAATGGTGTGTGACTGGCACTTGATACTTTTCACATGGCGTCTTGTCCGTGTCTCCGTGAACAATTTGTGTTGCCCTCACTCCCACAAGGGGGTGTGGGGGAGATAGAAAAAAAAGGCCACTAAACATGAACGCCGATTGAACTCAATGAAAAACGTGATTAATCTGTGACACTTGGTCTTCTTGAATATGACGTAGATTACTGAAATGTCAGAAAGCGACCAATGACTGGCGATCACCTAAATGAGACAAGCTTTGACACGACAGAACACGATAGCTTGTTGGAAAATTATGGGCGTCCCATTAAATAGAAGGAAATAAAAAAAAAAGGAGAAGAAGGTCGGCAGAAAAAGAGAGAGAGAGGGGGGGTAGATCATCTGAAAGAAAACAGGGATTAAAAAATAAATAAACAAACGTAGGCGATAGGTAAAGAACAGGTGTCACTGCTTTTGATGTATGACCAATCCTAACTTACCGAGAGGAAATCAAGCGATTGATATTAGATTTAGTAAGTAGGCGCTATATTAGAACGATCGAGTTAAAGCGAGGGAATTAAAGGAATGGTGAGAGGCGAAAAGGAAAAAGACCAGAAGGGAAAAATTTAAGAAATATTGGAATGAATAAACGATAAAGCACAGAAAGGGCCACTGAATTTGTATCTATTAATTAGAAAAGGTTTTTGGATGAATGCGTTATAATTCCTAAAATAAATATATTTCATTTCAATCATCTGATTGCAATTTAAACTTCAGAGAGAGAGAGAGAGAGATTCCAACACTTGCTGTTGTAAATATGTTCATCCATTTTTCTTTTGGCATGAAGTTATTGTTAGCAAAATGTTATGTCAGTTAATCCATGATCACTGACCACCAAGGATTTCCCTACGGTTGAGTTGCACCACTTGTTCTTTGCATTTATGTGCCAAACTGTAATACGTACCAAGTGATACATGTACACTATTGTTATATTTTGGATGCGGCGAATTGTGTTATTTATTGGCTACTTCCATGTATCTGTTTAATACCGAGACCGATTAGTACTACTCTGAGCCATTGAACTTCAAAATGATGAACTCTTCAGTTTGACGCTAATCATTGATACCAACAGTAAAATTACACGTCATTCAACGAATGTATACTGTAAATCGTGATTATCAAGAAAATTCTTTTAAATGGGTTTTGCTTGACAAATGTTTTTTTAAAATTTTTATTTCACTTGTGATGGAAAGATTCTATCATCAGCGACTCCGTTGATTTCTTAACACTGAAAAATCTATCTCCTTCCCGATTTCGAATGTAGCAATTATAGAATGTGCATAAACTGAAACAGATTCTAGGTTAAATGATGCAAAAATCGATTGCCGAATCATTAAATTCCACTTTTAAAGGTTAATGTTGTCGTAGGGATTTTCATTGGCTCATAGCCCCCAAAACACGACCTTCACCTAGTGGACACGAGTCTCAAATTTATATTTTGCATAAGTTTTTTTTTAGCAAATTGGATAAATATTAAATGATCAATCCTTTACTCATTAATGTTATTTCTGTTACAAGCGTCCACACAGTAAATGTATCACGGAAATTTGGTCACCTGTTACTCCTTACGTATAACTAGAGTATTTTCTTCGTTACTATATACGTATATAATCATTTCAGTGAATGAAAGTTGATGATGTATTTGTTTAATAAATGTTACCCCATGATATCACGGGTTATACAAGCTACCAGTCTCTATATTACAATTCTGACACAATAATAGTTTGGGAAGGTTTTTTTTCTCGATGTTATATTTGGAGCCGCAGACATTTAATCATTTTAACGCAGACTCTTTCATAAGTCTTGGAAATACGCTGCTTCTATCTGCAAATACCAGGGAACATTTGACAATCATTTGTGCACTGAGTTGAAAAACTTTCCCTGTAAAACGACCCTCTGTAGCCATGATGAATTAATTTGCAGCTCTTCTCCATAGTTCTGAACTAATGATGCTCGCGAATACTTGATTAGCAGGATTTAATTGCAAGAATCTTTTGGAATGATGCACAACACATGATTTGCTTCGAATGAATTTGAAAATAGTGAAATTTAGAATAAGTTACATAGGATTTCTCGTTAGAAAGTTAACAGTTGGACTGATATTTCTACAACGAATAAGCATAAATTCGTCATTTTTACAGTAAAGAATCAGAGGTCTTGGATACCATGATCCCCTTAAGTTACAACTCGTTTTTGTATCCAGCGCACTTTTACACACCTCTGTGCAAAAATGAACAAATAAGTCTGCAGCCTGGACACAGTTATTAGCTGATTCTTTACCTGAGATTTTCAACGTATAATCCTCGATCTATGTGATCTGCATAAGACAGTTTGGTTCAGTGCAATAGCAAGGAAGGAGATGAATAATAAATATTTGTTAAACGAAATGTATGCTTTTATTTCATCATCCCACGAACAGATGTGTCTAAAAAAACATTCGAATACATGCACACATATTTACATACAACTGACAAATAAGTTTTATTCTGGGCAAGCTTTAGTTAACAAGTGTTACCCCAGGAAAATGAAGAAGAGAAAATGTATGTGCAAACATATGAACAGATTGTCTCAAACACCAATCAAAACCTGGAGTTATTTCTAAGTTCGGTCCAAAACTGGGGTTGACTTTGTTTTCATACCGTATCAAGATAAATCTGCACCAAATTTAAGGGAGTGAAATAAGACATTCTGCTAATGTGATTTGAAATCACAATCAGTAGACAATTATCCACAAAAATGTACGTTTACTGTTTGAAAAATAAGTACAGCTATGAAATAGACATTTCTCTAACGTGATTGCAAATCTCCATCAACATATTGGTAGGCTGGTGTCTTACTGCCTGAGCGTAACTGAAAAGTCTCACTTGAATATGAAGACAATTTATCTTAAGAACGCAAGGATAGTTTAACTCTAATAAATAAATATATATTCATACTAAAATATATTTGTATGATGTTTTATTCATTATATATATATATATATATATATATATATATATATATATATATAAGCTGCAGTAATCATCTTCAGTCAGAAAAAAAGTAGATGAGTTTGCCCCTGCAGCAGCCAAGCGTGTTCGAGTTTATATTTTTCATATATTGGTTAGTAGAAGTCGAATTTCGCACGCAGTCAACTATAGTTGCAAATAGAAAAAAAAAACAAATGAATTTTATTGATTAACAACTGTCCGATGAGTGATGCAATACTAGCAAAAACACTGCTTAGAAGATCCTCACTGATACCAATGTATTCGCTGAGTAAGTGAAGGAATTCAAACATAGATTACTCCTATCAACTACAACCTGAATACTCCAATACAAGCATCGTAAAAAAATACCCCAAAACAAAACTTTATGCCAAATGTGCCTTCCCAGTTTGTGTTCCTAGTGTCATGAAACTTGTAGCGGTAGCAGTTTTAATTACATTAGGGATATACTGGTAGCCGAGCAATGCTCTATAATACTGATTATAAAACTATGCGGTCCTTGTCTACATTGTTCTATTAACCTACTTAATGACATAGTCAGTGTTAATTCTACTAACATACTGACATTGTCAGTAAGTGTGTTAGAGCTATTAACTGACTGCTCACCAGCTTTATTTTGCTTGGTAGAATACCAGCTCTTTATCCATCACTACCCTAGATTCTGATTGTAAAACTATGCGGCCTTGTTCTACATAGTTCTACTAACCTACTTACCGACATTGTCAATGTCAGTTCTACTAACATACTGACATTGTCTAGTGCTATTAACAGTGCTCACCAGCTTTTTTTTGCTTGGTAGAATACCAGTTCTCTATTCATCACAGGCATACATGCTACTATTTTCGGAGCGGCTAAAGAAAGTAGAGCGATTTTTGATAGCAATGCAACTATTTCTATAATTTTCGTTCCCAATCGATTAATCGTTGTATCTTTGGAATAACAACAAGAATGAACATGATTATTATCTTATAATCAGCGCCAGCAAAATGTAAACAAACGAACTTTCCTCGACTACTCAACTCATTTTGTTCTTTCCTTTGCTTTTTGTTTATCGTAAATGAGTTTGCATTAAATCACCAAAGCCTCGCTCGCCGACCTGGCCGAGCAACACCCCAAGTGGCTAAGTATTCTTCCCTTTTCACTCGGTTGTTTTTTTTTTTCAATGTCAGTGGTACCAAAACCACCATTTAGCCTAGAACCTTGCAAAGGCACGTAAGTACCCTACTAGACAACGTATAGAAAAAGGTTTTATTGACTTTTGGAAATACGTTTTTTTGTGCAACTTTTCCGTTTGTTCTTTTTTTTTTTTTTTTTTCAAGACTCGTTAAATCTTTTGTCTACGCTACCAGACGCACCTTTTGGCTTAGAACCTCGGAGAGTTGCATAAATACTCAATTAGACAAGTTATTTGGGATTTCTGGAAAATTTTCAGAAGAAATTTTCGGTACTTTTGGACTCTTGTAATCTCATGCCAATGTTACTGACACATCTTTTGGCATAGAACCTTGAAAATCCACACTTGTACCCCACAAAACAACTTGTTAAAACGTTTTTCGGTTGGGACTTTGGGAATTTTCAAGAGGGTTTTCGTTCATAGAATTTCTTACATATTTTTAAAACGCTTTTGATCTTGTACCAGTGCTGCCAGACACAATATTTGACATAAAAACTTGTGAATTCGCATTAGTACTCCACTATACATCTTTTTAAAATAGATTGTCAAATATTTAGAATTTTTATTTTATTTTATTATATTCTTTTAATCTTATGTCAGCGCCTCCGGACATTTGTGTACTAGAAACTTTCAAATGTTTAGAGTACACCTTTGGGACACATTCTAAACATTATTTTTAAATTCCTGGAAAAAAGCTTTGTTGTTGCTGCTGTTGTTGTTTTTGATGTTAATAGGAGCTATTTTAGAGATACAAGTTTTGCTTTTCCGAACGAAATGGTTACAATGGCACCGTTTCGAATTTTTTCAGCAGGCAAAAGTGTGTCAAAAATCTTCTTTTTTTCCCTCAATTTTAAATTATATGAATTGTTGCGAACCAGTGCTTTTCAGAGTCGGAACCAAGACACCTGGTGATTCATGAAAATTGTTCGGGTCTCAGTAATATCCAAAAAACTTTTTTTTAATGAATTGTGTTTTTATTTTTATTTTATTTATCTATTTTTTTTTTTGTCTTCTTTGAGGGGAACAATGTTTGTTTTTTTTGTTTTGTTTTGTTTTGTTTTTGTTTTGCTTTTCACCCCGAAAAAAAATGGGGTTGTCTTTTTTGACTATGAATGCGTATTTTCAAGTATCAGCATAAGTAAAACTTGGTGATTTTTTTTTAAAACACACTTTGTCTTTTCAAATGTTAACAAAATAAGATAATCATTCATTAATTATTTTCAATGGAATCGATGTTGAAGCAAAAGATCTGTTAGGAATATGTACACGTTTTTCACTGAATTTCAAAGATCAAAATCACCAAAAATATTCGTGAGATATATTGGGGGGGGGGGGGCAAAATTCAAAGATGTTATAGTTTCTCACTTATCAATATTTCAACGTTTCTGACACTTTGACCACTATCATTATCACAATTATCACTAGTACTACTAAAAACGTTTAATGGTCTAATATTTTCATTCTTTTACTACTACTGCTACCGCCACTACTAGTTCAACTACTACTACTTGTTGGTTGTTCGCATCTGCAGTAATTGGTAGCTTTCAGTAAAGTTCAAGTGAGATGAAATTCACTCAACATTTCAGCACCCACGAGTATTTTCGCTGATTATAGTCAAACTGTTGTTTAGATGATGTTTATGTTTTCTCATATTTCTAATTCTTGAAACCTATTTGGAATGGTATTCAGGACAGTTCCATGCGTACCAACGAGGGACATGGCAAACTTAGACATTTCTGATTTTAAACCTGATCCTTAATTCAAGAATCATTGAATCATTAAACGTTAAAAATTAAATTAGAACATTCACCTAAAGTAAATATATGCGTATTATTTTGTACAGGGTGGAGGAAATATACATCAAGCTTGATACCACCTCTTGCGGGATATTTGAACAGGCTGGATTCCAAGCACGGAGCAAATCTTTTATGGTAGAGGGCTGTCGAGTGTTGAGACATTTTCAGTTTTCCTGGTTCGAAATACTTTGGATCTATTTAATTGGATTTATGTTTAGAGTTAGCTGTTTTTTGTTTTTTTCTTTCGTTTGAATAAGCACCGGTGGAGATTTCGAGAAGCCTTTACTGCAGAATAGACGATTATCCTTCTGAATAATCTATCACCTTCGATAGTGAACAGCGCTCTGTTAAGATTAAATTCTAAGGACCCATTTTCATCTCTGTTCGAAAAATTGTTGATAATTTTTTTTCCATTTGAAAAGAGGATCGTGTGCTAAAACTCGAAACTTCTCACTAGCATCTCTAGTTCACATCGATTTCTGCGTTGAATGTTTAAAAAAAAACTGGTTTAAAGAGTGTATCGAATCATTAATCTGAATTACCTTCCATGGTACTAATTCCTAACACTCAAGGGTGCTGTTGAAGCAGCCCAAATGTCAAATTCAATCCCGGCAGAATGAGAAAATGTCCCGGACATTACGTTAGCGAAGCGACGCCTTGAATGACGAATTAAGAGGAAATAGAAGAGAGAGAGAGAGAGAGAGAGAGAGAGAGAGAGAGAGAGACAGCTGATACAAGATTAAAATATCTCGTGTTTGAAAAAAAAATTCTATAATTGATTCAAAATTTCATGAGGTAAGGAAACGGCCATTTTATTTTTGAGTTCTCATTTCTACTTCTGTCAATACATTTCTTGTTTTTCGTTTTGAAGACGTGTACAAATTGTTACCTGTTTTCAATTCGATGCATTCGCTTTTAAATATGCAACCTTTTGCGTTTCCCTTTTAGATGAATGTTTGCATATAAGGTGTGCACGTTCTTCAACTGATCCTAATCCGAATTGCCCATATATTCTAATCTGAAAACATTATTATCATAGAGTTGACCACTACTTCACCTTTACTACTACTATTACTACTACTACTACTGATGATGATGATGATGATGATGATGATGATGATGATGATATTAAAAAGAAGATTTTTTTTAAAAACGAAACCACAACATCAGTACAAACTACAGTACTGCTATGAAAAGTGAAGACAGCCACTCAACTTTCAGTGAAAACCACAAGACATCTAGTGTGAAACTGTGGATCGCAGCACAGTTGCAGACCGTGATAGTGTGGGGAAAGGGGCTCAAGATTTGAGGAGACTTACTGTCACTCAGTCTCCGGTGATGACGATCAGGCAACGTGCATGGAAATGTGAATGATAAAATGATAATAGAAATTTTTATTAAATGAAAAAAAAAAAAACTTCTAACAATTGAATGTCCATCGTAGTATACTGGAAATGCCCCATCTTGCATAGTAATCAGACATTAATCGAGGATCATCATACAAAAACATTATAAGTATTAGGTCTTGCATTACGTGCACAATTTTAGGAGTTCTTTGTCGGTCAATAATTATCTATGATGCTTCGGAACCTTCAAAACATGAACTGTTATACAAGATATTTTGAATATATGTTCCAACAAGCATTGCTGCTATGAGAAAAACGGACCGACAGCGACAAAACTGAGCAAGCACTTCAGTGAAAACAAGACTTGCAGTAGTGATCATGAACTATGGGTCATAGAAAATGGAGGACAGTCTTGATACTCTAGCACACCACAAGAGTACGTTGGTGTTAAATTTTAAAACCTACAAACCAGTCGGCTTAAAAAGAGAACTGGTTCGTATTCATCGTAAACTTTTTGGTAATGTTTACCAATGAGTTTTGAAATACGCACGTTTTTAGGAAAATCAATGTTTGACTTCCAAGTTATATATATATATATATATATATATATATATATATATATATATATATATATATATATATATATATTGACTGAGCACACGTTTCAATATTTTCAACTTTTTTTTTAAATCGTTCTAAAAAAAAGCACCATGATAGTGGAACTTCGATATGTGACATTCAAATTATATTTTGTTTCTCGGTGCTGAACGCACCATAACTGAAAGAAATATACAATACAGAGAGTAGTTTCCATTTGTTTCCTTTTTTTCTAAATTTTGGACTGACTGGGGATAAGAGGAAGAATTTAGACAATACAGACCACAGTACTACAGGAGACTGTGTAAATACTGAGGATAGTTCTGGAAATATCGAATTTAGGTCCTCAGCTGGTAGAAATAGCCTGACAGCCAAGGAAAAAGCATTGTTGATACGGTGTAAAACATAACGTTGTAGTGATCAGTGAGGAAAATAGTGGAGAAGGTTAGGACATTTGGGGGGACTTGGTGTCACTCAGTCCCCAAAATTGACCACCAGGCAACTGGTGTAATAATAATAATAATAATAATAATAATAATAATAATAATAATAATAAATTATTATTATTATCATTATTATTATCATTATTATGAATCTCACACCAGTTGCCTGGTGGTAACCGCTGGAGTTTGAGTGACAGCAAGTCTCCTCAAGTCTCCAGCCCTCCTCTCCTCGTACTCATAGATCGCAGTAATTTTGCGATTTACAGTTTCACGCCGGTTGCCCAGTGGTTATCGCTGAAGGCTGAGTGACAATAAGTCTCCTCAGGTCTTCAGCTAACGTCTCCTCTCTCTTTCGCATATCATGACAGAGCTACGATTCGTTGCAGTCCTTATATCTCTAGCACCTTCCTCAGTATCCGTCCAGTGCCCAGCAGTGCTGTGGTCTGTACGGTCTCTATCCTCCCCCTAATCCCGATCTCCTCCAGTCTCTCCCTCAGCGTTTTGGGGACAGTTCCTAGTGCTCCCACTATGACCGGTACTACCCTGGTTTTCATGTTCCACATTTTCTTTAACTCCCTTGCTAGGTCCTGGTATTTTTCCCTTTTCTCACCCTCCTTCTTCTTTACTCTATGGTCTGCAGGTACAGCAACGTCTACTATTTGGCAGGCCCTCCTTTTTTTGTCTACTATTACTAAGTCCGGCCTTCTTGCCTGGATGAGGTGGTCAGTTTGGATGTCAAAGTCCCACAGTAGTTTGTGGTTGTCATTCTCCAAAACTGCCTCTGGCTTGTGCTGATACCACTTTTCCCCATGGTTGAATCCCATTTGTTTACTTAGTTCCCAGTGTATCATCGTTGCTACTCTATCGTGTCTATGCTTATACTCCTTCTGGGCGAGCTGACTACATTCACTAGTTATGTGGTTTACTGTCTCATCTCTTTCACCGCACATGCGGCATTTGCTGTTTGTCTGTGTTCTATCGATTTTTGCTTTTATGTAGTTTGTCCTTATGCTTTTGTTTTGGGCTGCCATGATGAGCGATTCTGTTTCTCTCTTAAGGTTTCCCTTTCGTAACCACGTCCATGATTTCTCGTCTGCTATATCTTTTATCTGTCTTTTAAACTCGCCGTACAATTTTTTCCCTTCCCACTTTTCTTTTCTAGTTTGCTGTACTGTTCCATTGTTTTCTACTTTATTGTTTGTCGCACTATCCCTCGCGCTCTTTATGATTTCTTCACTATTTGTTTGCACATATCTATCTAGGACTACTTTAGCTCTCTGGACACAATCTTCTATGCTGATGAGCCCCCTACCACCTTCTTTTCTCTTAACGTATAGCCTATCTGTATCATCCCTAGGATGTAATGCTTTATGCATCGTCATAAGTTTCCTTGTTCGCCTATCCATTGATTGGAGCTCTTCCTTTGTCCATCCTAGGAATGGTCCTGTATACCTAACTACTGACACAGCCCAGGTGTTCATTCCTTTTATTAGATTTCTGCTATTTAATTTGGTTTCTAATATTTTCCTTATCCTTCTGAGGTATTCTCTCTTAATTTTCTCCTTCATCTCTTCCCGTTTTATCGTGTCACATTCAAGGACACCTAGGTACTTGTATCGGTCTTGTGCAGTTAATGCCCTAATCTTGTTGTTGTCCGGAAGTTCAATTCCCTCAGTCATTGAAAGCCTTCCTTTATGCATCACCATGATTGCGCATTTTTCTATCCCAAACTCCATTCCTATGTCCTCACTATATTCCCTTACTTCGTTGAACAGAGTCTCAAGCTCTCCCCTGTTTTTTGCAAACAATTTAATATCGTCCATGTACATTAAGTGGTTGACCTTTCCTTTTGTTTTAGAGAAGTGGTATCCTTTGCTGTTTCTCAGGATTCTGTTAAGCGGTATCATTGTTAGAACAAATAATAGTGGGGACAACGAGTCTCCTTGGAAGATTCCCCTTTTTATCCCTACCTCGGCTAGTTTGTCCCCTGCGGCTGTCAAATCTACTTTCCAGTCTTTCATTGAATTACCAATAAATTTAACCACCGGTTCGCTAATTTTGAACATTCTAAGGCATTCGAGTATCCAGCTATGTGGAATCATATCGTATGCCTTTTTGTAATCTATCCATCCCATTGCGATATTCTTTCTCCTTTTCCTTACTTCTTTTAAGATCATCTGGTCTATGTAGAGTAAATCGTTTGCCCCTTTGGTTCCTATCCTACACCCTTTCTGTTCTTCTGGTAGTAGCCCCCTTCTATCCATTGACATGTATATTCTCTCTGCTATTTGCCCGGTCAGGATTTTCCACATAAGTGGTAGGCAAGTGATTGGTCTATAGTTGCTTGCTATGTTCCCCTTCCCCAGGTCTTTTTGGATGAGGGTGGTTCTGCCTTTAGTCATCCATTCTGGTGCTTTGCCTTCATTTAGACAATTTTGGAGTAGGTGGGTGAGCCTGCCGTGTAACGTGGTGAACTTTTTGAACCAATACCCATGGATCCCGTCGGGACCCGGTGCTTTCCAGTTGGCTACTTTCCTAAGAGTATGTTTCAATGTGGTTTCATTCAGTACTATTGGTTCTCCCTTGTCTATATTTTCTAGTTCTTTTCTCATGTTTCCTAACCATTGCGGTGTTACGTTATGTCTTTTTGGGTGCCCCCATATGCTATTCCAATAGTTCTTGGCCTCTGTGGCATCTGGTTTTATGTCCTGCCTTCTTTCCCCATTTAAATCTTGGTAAAACTTTTTCTCATTGTTTTGGAATGTGCGGTTTTGTGTGTATTGGGCCGATCTTAGTCTGTATCTTTTTAGTCTTGCCTCTTTAGCTAGTCTTTTCTGGTGTAACTCTTCGACTACAGTTGCAATGCCTTTTTGCGCTACCTTATATTTGTTATAAAGTCTTACTCGTGGTCTGTCTGTGTGTGGTGTATTTCTAAGCAGTACTTCGTCTCTCTGTAGTTGGGAGATCTGCCTTTGTAACCTTCTCTCCCAGTTGGGTTTCCCTTCCCTATTAGTACCCAGGTTCCTATCTTGTGTTGTGAAGCTTTGTGCTACCATTTTCGCCCCTGCATAAATTAGGTTGTTGAGTTCTAGGAGGGTGTCTGTTTCTATGTGCTGTAAGAGGCAGTTGACCTGTTCGGTCACTTCTCCGACTTTCTTTCTGTCTTTGTCTCTTAGGGAGGGGAGTGTTGTTTTCTCTCCTCGCATGATCTCTTTCAAAGCTTGTATTTTGCTTTTCTCTTCTTCCGTTGGTGCCTCGTCATCACCCTCTGGTGCGTAGCTTACTGTGGGGGTCTCATGGGGGATTATTCTAGTTTTGTTATTGGTACTAGTTGTGCTGGGGGGGCATTTTTCAGATGTGTCACCTGAATCTCTCTCTACATTAATGCGAATCTCTAGTAGTTCAGTCTCAGACAACCATTTCTTCTTTTGAATTTGCTTTACTTGGTCAGCAAGGCGTTGGTTCGATACTTCCACAGCAGATTTTTCCCTCCATATTTGGAGCATACGCTCCCTATAAGATCGCACTGAAGGCTTGCTTTTATAGTAACAGTACATAACTAGTCTATTCTCTTCCCTTGTCCATCTCTTTCTCTTGTTCTTTATAGCAGTCGCCCCATGAGGACTGCGCTTCCCCTGGATATCGCTAGTGGTATACGAGTTTTGGCCAACAGTAGCTGTGTGACGACTGTGTCCCTCCTGAAGGCCATTAAGGGTACACGAGCCGAGATTTTGGCCAGCAGTCACAGGATGACGACCGGGTCCCTCCTGGTGGCTAACAAGGGAACACCTGCCGGTTACGACACACAGGTCTTGGATCTGTGCCCCGTTTTTTGCGGTAAAATGGTTTGGTTGTACTGTCATGATTGGGGTTTTTGGTTCTTTGGAGGTAGTACCAGACCTTGGTGGGTTGGTTAAGACCGATGTGAGTCGGAAATAGCCCAAGAGCCCCACCGGCCCTTTTGGTTCTTTTAAGGTAGCGCCATACCTTGGTGGGTTCATTGAGACCTATGTGCACAGTGGTAATCAAAGAGCCCCACCAGCTCCTGCCACCCAGGGTATGGCCTCACAAGGGCAAGCCATTCAGGCTTGCAGAGATATCTATCTAGTGATATGACATTTGCCTGATTGTTGAACTAAAGAAATAACACTAAGCCTTTTTCTTGGGGAGGGGGGTTGCGTACATAAAAGATCATATGTCTCCCTTAAATGTTATAAGTCTTGACTTAGTATAAGTTTCGATATTCGTTGTTTTTTTTTTCTTCTTCTTCTAATGCCCGCTGGGTAGATAGATGGCCAAGCGACCACCGCCAATTTATACTATACTAATCTCGGGGGCGGGGGGGAGGAGGTTGCAAGTGGAAAAGTTCATTCACACACACACATATATATATATACTCGCCCCTCGCTTTTCTATACTTCTATGGGACAACTCATTTTGAATTATAAATTATGAATATAATAATTTTAAATTTAATTTTAATTCCACTTACCCACGTGCAGGTCTAAGAAAAAACAACTTTTTTCGACTTGGCAGTGGTCTTCTCATTGCAAGAGAAAATTCCTCAGACTCACAAAGAAAACCATCTCAGAGGTACAAAGATACCATCAAAATATCAAGAATAATCAACCAAAGTAGAATATCATTAGAATGTTCGAAGATAATCAGAGTTCATCTCAAAGCCAAACGTTAAGTATCATTAGAATCTAAAGAAAACTTCTTTAACTAAGCCCAGAACAAAATCATCCAGGGCAGCCTGTAGTCAAAATAGCATTATTATTAATAAGACATTCAATAAGAACCATCAAAATATCAGGAATAATCAACCAAAGTAAAATATCATTAAAATGTTCGAAAATAATCAGAGTTCATCTCAAGGCCAAACGTTAAGTATCATTAGAATCTAAAGAAAACTTCTTTAACTAAGCCCAGAACAAAATCATCCAGGGCAGCCTGTAGTCAAAATAGCATTGTTATTATTAATATCATTATTATTATTATTATTGTTATTATTATTATTATTATTATTATTATTATTATTATAATAACAACAAAAACTATATCGAAATAAAATTCGACAGAATGCAGGCTCAAACCAAGTGCCGCCTCTGTGGTAAAAGAGATAAGACCATGAACCACATAACTAGTGAATATAGTAAACTAGCCCAGAAGGAGTGCAAACACAGACACGCTAAAGTAGCAACAGTGATACACTGGGGACTAAGTAAACGAATAGGATTTAACCATGCGGAAAAATGTTACCAACACAAAGTGGAGACAGCCCTTGTGAATGGAAACCACAAATTACTTTGGGACTTTGACACCCAAACGGACTGCCCCATCTAAGCAAGAATACCAGACAGTAATCTCTCACATGACGAGAAAACCTGTCAAATGATAGATGTGGCCGTACCTGCAGACCATAGGGGAAAGAGAGTGAAAAACTGGAAAAATTCCAGGATCTGGCAAGAGAACTGATGAAGGTGTGGAATACAAAATTCAGGGTAGTACCGGTAATAATAAGTGTACTTGGACCTGTACCAAGGTCACTGAAGGCGAAATTGGAAGAACTCGGGATAAAAGGAATGATTGAGACTGTACAGACCACAACACTGCTAGGAATTGCACGAATACTAATGGAAATGCTAGAAATATATGATCTATGGCCCCACTTGTTAGCTGTGGCCAAAGAGAGGAGAAGAGAGAAAAAACACCAAAATGCTGGATGAGGTACAGACCACAGCACTGCTGTCATAGGAGAGGGGGGAGATGAGATTAAAGGAGGGCTGAAGACCTGAGGAAATTTTATTGTTACTCAGCCTTCAGCGAAAATCACCGATATTAAACTGTAAACCACAGTATACTGCAGTGGACTATGAGAGTGTGGAAAGGTCGGCTGGAGACTTTAGGAGACTTGCAGTCACTCAACCTCTAGGCAGCTGGTGCAATAATAATAATAATAATAATAATAATAATAATAATAATAATAATAATAATAATAATAATAGACACGATAGAGTAGCAACGATGATACGCTGGGAACTAAGCAAACAAATGGGATTCAATCATGTAGAAAAGTGGTATCAGCACAAGCCAGAGGCAGTTTTGGAGAATGACAACCACAAACTACTCTGGGACTTTGACATCCAAACTGACCACCTCATCCAGGCAAGAAGACCGGACTTAGTAATAGTAGACAAAAAAAGGAAGACCTGCCAAATAGTAGACGTTGCTGTGCCTGAAGATCATAGAGTAAAAAAGAAGGAGGGTGAAAAAAGGTAAAAATACCAGGACCTAGCAAGAGAGTTAAGGAAAATGTGGAACATGAAAACCAGGGTAGTACCGGTCATAGTGGGAGCACTAGGAACTGTCCCCAAAACGCTGAGGGAGAGACTGGAGGAGATCGGGATTAGGGGGAGGATAGAGACCGTACAGACCACAGCACTGCTGGGCACTGGACGGATACTGAGGAAGGTGCTAGAGATATAAGGACTGCAAAGAATCGTAGCTCTGTCATGATATGCGAAAGAGAGAGGAGACGTTAGCTGAAGACCTGAGGAGACTTATTGTCACTCAGCCTTCAGCGATAACCACTGGGCAACCGGCGTGAAACTGTAAATCGCAAAATTACTGCGATCTATGAGTACGAGGAGAGGAGGGCTGGAGACTTGAGGAGACTTGCTGTCACTCAAACTCCAGCGGTTACCACCAGGCAACTGGTGTGAGATTCATAATAATGATAATAATAATGATAATAATAATAATTTATTATTATTATTATTATTATTATTATTATTATTATTATTATTATTACACCAGTTGCCTGGTGGTCAATTTTGGGGACTGAGTGACACCAAGTCCCCCCAAATGTCCTAACCTTCTCCACTATTTTCCTCACTGATCACTACAACGTTATGTTTTACACCGTATCAACAATGCTTTTTCCTTGGCTGTCAGGCTATTTCTACCAGCTGAGGACCTAAATTCGATATTTCCAGAACTATCCTCAGTATTTACACAGTCTCCTGTAGTACTGTGGTCTGTATTGTCTAAATAACCGGTGTGAAACTGTAAATCGCAGAATTACTGCGACCTATGAGTACTAGGAGAGGAGGGCTGGAGACTTGAGGAGACTTGCTGTCACTCAGCAACTGATGTGAGATTCCAAATAATAATAATAATAATAATAATAATGATAATAATAATAAGAAGAAGAACAACAACAACAACAACAACAACAACAACAACAACAACGAGAAGAAAATAGAGAGATAGATACCCGCCAGATAATAGACGTGCCCATGTCTGCAGATCACAGAGTAAATTGGAAAATGAGTGAAACATTAGGGAAATACCAGGACCTGGGAAGGGAACTTAAGAAGGAGTTGAACATGAAAGCCAGAGTGGTACTTGTACAATGATAGTGGGTGCACTCAGAACTACGGTAGACACTGAAAACGATATTATAGGTACACTAGATGAGAGGAAGGATTAAGGCTTTACAGACCACGGCATTACCGGGGACTGCATGAATGCAAAGAAGTGAACTACAATCATGAGACCAACGATCCCGATGGTGGCAAGGGCCTGGCAAGCCAAGAAGACATCGTAAAGACGGCATAAATCACAGCACCGACAGGCGAGGACGATGTGAGAGGACTGAAAACCTGAAGGGACTTACTATCACCCAGCCTTCAGCGATAACCACCATGCAACTGGTGTGAAACCGTTATCCGCAGCATAGAGTAAAGTGGGTGGCTGGAGACCTGAGGAGACTTGTAGTCACTCAGTGTCCAGCGATGATGATCAGAATTGTAATCATTATTATTGGTCCCTTTGTAACAGTATCGAACAAAATTTTATAAACATCGAAAACCATAGAGAAGACAGCATTAGCGACGATTTCTGCCGAGTGAGAAGACTTATTGTCACTCGATCTCTAGCGAGGGCTGCAGAATACTTCTGGTGAGAGGATTCAATGTGTGCAAAATAGTATATACAACCGAGGATTTACTCAATTGTCAAAGTAATCTCATGGAAATGATTCTATTATACATAAGTATTATACGGATGTTCTTGGCAAGAGAAATATACGTGATCCCATTGTACAAAAAAGTCGTTCTTTCATAATGGATAAGCATATGAAGTGATTCCAACTATTTTATACACTTGAAAATTTGTAAAAAGTAGCCGCTTAGAAAACATTGCAAGTTGATAACATTGTTTGTAATTCACTATACGATGATACCAAATACATCAACAATCGTTTGCAAATAATACTGAGTACCAAATGAGAATGTTCAACTTCTGTCATGTTATTTATCTGATCAAGAATATCTAATCAGACAGCCCAAGTCAATAATTAATGAATCATTGTAATCAAACTCACTCGATTCGTTGCTACTGGAAGATCTTAAGACAAAACACGTTCATCAAAACACTGTCCACTGAAGAAGATGCTTTTTACAAGTGTTCCCCCTTAACATTAAATGGATTTGATACTTGTCTTGAGAGCAAAACCACTTGGATTAGCTGATGGATACTCGAGAATAATCGTTCCTGGTGATTTACCCTAGAGATTTTGCCTGGCAACATTTCAAGTACTATTCTAGTGTTTCTAATAAATGGGGAAAAGTCATTTTGAGAAGAAAATAATCTCACAGCGTTTGTTGAGTTAATGTTAACATTTCAAGGATTTGTCAAAATATTCTGAGAACTTTAAGAAAGAACTGAAGTCCAAAGAACATACATTGCTTACTTTCTCTGAGTGCTGTTATGAACGTGAATACAACACATGTACCCACTATGAAATCAACACACATACACACACGCCCACACCTACGCCCTCGCAACGCACATGCACGCATAAGAAGTGGTGGCGGCTGTGTACGTTGCGAAAGTCATAATGGATACATCTATCGGAGAGTTCCACTTGGTAATCGCAATTGATTTTTGAAAAGGGTCAAAGGCCAATATTTATCTGTTGAATGGAATAGAAATAACGCCAATGTTGAGGCTAAAGCTTTCATGCACACACACACACACACACACACACACACACACACACACACACACACACACACACACACTCACACATGCACACACATACATGGACAGAGACTGAGGGGATGAGAAAGTGTAATATTAAAATTAGTCTTTTTATTTGGTTTTGTTTAATATTGGATTTTTAAATGTTCTGTAACTATAGCCCATTCCAAGCTATCAATACTTCCGTAATTAATTTTGGGTGATTTAAAATCAAGGCTTAAGTTCGAACTTTATTTCAAATCCTCCTTTCATTCGGGCATCAGAATTAGAATGTTTTTTGGAAGACCAATATGAAAATTTGAAATTATTTTTGATTTTGAAATGACGTTCAAAAAATAAGAATTGAATCCATAACAAGGCTAATCCGGTGAAAATAATTTTTGATTTCTAGAACATCCTCCTGAAAATGAAAAATAAATCATTCAACTCTAATACATCAATACGTAACATCAAACACCCGTCATACATGCTGGTATATATATATATATATATATATATATATATATATATATATATATATATATATATATATATATATATATATATATATATATATATATACATATATATATATATATATATATATATATATATATATGATTATTCTTGGTGTGAATCTAGGCGTTCCTTGGAGATTCTTTTTTATTTTTGTAATGCTCACTCTTGCATACAGTGAAGCTTTATTTCCTCGCTAATGTTGTCAATTTTGAGGTTTGTTTAGCCCTATTAACGCTGAGATTCTTTCATAGTACTCTTATTCTAATCTTGGTTGCCTACGCGCTGCAAGAATCCCGGCGTTACCTGGAAAATAAACAACTGCACATTTAACAATACTGAAATTTAAAAAAAAACAACTATATATATGTATTCTTATGCAACACAGTCTCGTTTGCAAGTTAAATACTGAATGCACTAACTTGCAGATTGCGCGACCGAAACTTGGCGTGGGTGCTGCACACGCTCGTCCAGATTTGCATAGATTGCCGGGCAGACCTGCGTGGGCCCCACGTACCCACAGATAGGTCATCGTATTTTGCACTGCTTTTCCTGTGACCTTTAATAAATTTTGAAAGCGGAAGTTTGGGCTAGAGATTCCAATGATATGAAATTTATAAAAAAAATGTCCCCCAACGATATTTGGCAATCCCCTCAAAACTTTCAAACATTGTAGAAATTGACTACAGATAAAGAAGCGACAAAATAACGAAATAAGATTATAGTTTCTTAAGAAAAATTGTTTTTCAAATTAAAACTTTTCTTCTGCTCTTGAGAAAAGATAATTACATCTAAAAGTGTTCCGATTTCTGATATTTCATTAAATCATGCTTTTCATTTTGAAAAAAAATAGTTAATGAATCCTTATTTTGTAGTTTCAAAGGTGACAAAAAATCAAATATAATTTGAATAGATATGTATAGATACATGAAAACTCCCTTTTTATAGAGAAAAATAACTACGTATTTTTGTAAAAAAAATTGTGAAATTTTGACCTCTTTCGATTTTTACTTTGAATTATTATCATTATTAAATGAACATTCGATCAATTGAGACTGTATATTCGTATTGTTCCCGCAGAATCATTCTCGCTAATACGGTTATTTAGAAAGATCTGATGAGTTTTGTTTGAATTCGGCAGAATTCGAAAGAATCGCTAGAGTGCCTCAGTGCTATCAAGTCTGTTGTACGTTCAAATCCGCGTACGGTCACAAACATTTTCAAATATTTCTTTCCTTCTATTTTGAAAAGCATTTATTTTACTGTGTTTGTTCGAGAGATTGTCTACGCTTTCTTTTTTTCTGTATGAAAATCACGATATTGCGATGGAGTTTTAAAATTGGAGACAACAACATCAGTTCTTCATTTTTAAGGATCAAAATTGAGGGTTGGGAGAAGTTTTTTCAAATTTGAGAGGTGATGTTTATTTCTATCAAAGGTCTAAATCAAGTGGGATTTTTGTTCACATTTAGCTCGAAGATTTTTTTCTGATTTTCGAGGTTGTAAACCACGGGAAGATTTTTCATTCACTTTTGGGTAAAAAAAAACCTAAGGGAAAATTTCATCTTTTTTTTTTTAGGGGTCATCATCGAGGATGACCATTTCTTTCACTTTTGAGGGTCAACATCCAGTAGGGAGACTTCTTTCCTAGTTCAGTGGTTCCAATCGATAGTTATTTTCCATTCATACAGGAAACAATGGGAAGAGTTTTGGGGAGATCGAGATGAGTCTTTTAACAATTTCAAGGATCTAAATTGAGGGAGAGATTTTTTCTCAACATTTTGGATCAATATTGAGCGGATGAATTCTTTTCGATTTCAGATGTCAAAATAGAGGGAAATTCATTCTTCATTTTTAGGGGTCAGAAATGAGAGGAACATTTTTGACTTTTGGGAAGAGAATCGAAGTAAACTCTCATTTTTATTCTTCAGGAGTCTAAATCAAAAATGGGGATGGCTTTCTTATTTAAGTATCAAAATCGAGATGGAACGTCTATTTTCATTCTCAAGAGTCAAAATCAAGTGGCAAGTTATTTTTGATCCCCTTACCAAGGTCAAAATTGAGAAATGGGATTCTTTTTGAGTTTTAGGGGTCAGATCGAGGAGAGAGATGTTTTTTTTCCCATTTCAGTGGGGGATCAGGGAGGGGGTTTGGTTTAGTCAAAATTGATATTGAATGTTTATTTTCACTTTTGAAAGTCAGAATTGAGGAGGGATTTTTTCTCTTCTAGTGGCCAATATAGAAGCGGGGGCGTTTCTTTTTGTTTTTGGAGGTCAAAATCAATTTTTCTTAAATTTTTTTTAACGGTAAAAGTAGTGAAGGAACGTTTATTTTCATTTCCAGGTGTCACTATCAAGTTGAGAGGGTTTTTTGTCATTTATGCGTCAAAATCGAGGGCTTTTCTCTCCACTTCATCGATCAAAATTGAAAAGGAAGATTCTCTTTACTTTTGGAGATCAAAATTGACGGAAATTCTTCATTCACTCTTAGGCATCAATCGAAGAGTGTTTCTTTTTCCCAAGAGTAGGGGTAGGTATCAGGGAAAAAGATTTTTGTGTTGACAAAATCGATATGAACACTTATTTCATTTTCTGAGGTCAAAATTTTTGACAGATTCACTTTTGCTTTTGGGGATGAAAATCGATGTGGGAATTTTTTTCTTATTTCAGGGGCAAAAATTAGGATGAGGTTCTCTAGTTTTGGGGTACAAAATCCCATAGAAACTTTCCTTTTTTATTTCAGGGGTTAAAAATGAAGAGAGACATTTTATGTTATTTTACTGATCACATTTGAGTAGAATAGAATTGACTCTTTCAAAACAACACAGAGCAAACAGGAAGTATTCTCCCATCAATAATAATGAATATGATCGCTCAAAGAATTTTAAATATTTTCCATAAGAACAATCAAATCTTATGGTTAGGTTCTTCCAATCGGAGGGACAACGGTGGATTTGTTGGAATCAGCAATACCCTATCTGCTCAAGGAATGTGTTTCTCAACAAATTAATGCAAATCTCGCAGAGCATTGTTCTGCAAAAATAGTCGGAATTATTTTTTTCATAGTCGGCCTTTGGCAATGAAAATATTTTCTGAAACCCTTAAAATTGATGCTTATTTGCGGTTAAAGTTTGATTGATGCTGGACATTTTTTTGACGTTCCTTGGATGATCACTGGAATAAACTTGATATTGCTAAAGATGTGCTTTAAACTAGGTGACTTTAATGCAGCGGTAGTTATAATCATAAAACAATCTGAAAAGCACAAAGTCACTGGCAGATAGCAACAAATTGAAAACAGCATATATCTTGAGGTATTAGAATGAATTATGACCCACGAAACGAAGGTCTTCCTTGACCGTCCGGGATCATTGCTCTATACACGCTGCGTTTCCTGTGTGGTAAGGCTTTTTGAAATCATGAGGGATACTTACGTACATTATATATCCCAGCTTTTTATAGACCAGTGATTCACATGCATCTATCTTATACATATCCAACACGTACCTATCTTCAATTGTGGCTTCAGAGTAGCCCACACTATCTGCTATTCAGTTGCAGCATGATCACTCATGGGCCCCGTGGGCGAAAATAATCATCTGATTTTTATGTTTATTTAACTAATTCAAATGTTTGATTCAACTGAAGTGCAAATGACTTCTAAACAGTGGAAATGGTGCATTGTAGCCTGAATCATGGTAAAATTGAGTAAACAGATTTAGTCTCTCTATAGGACTAGATACCACATTTAGCTGGATTTTCCGACAGTAGGGAGGGGCTTCAGCTAGTATATGTAGATATACAGAGAGAGAGAGAGAGAGAGAGAGAAAGAGAGAAGATAATTTAGGGACACTAATTATCTGCAATTTTCATCGAATAAGGAGCACGTACAAACAAACAAGAGAACGGAAGTCCAGAATCAATTCTTGGCAGAGAATCAGAAATATTTCAATACAGAATCATATCTAAGAGGTATCGATGCAATTAGATTTCTAGCAACTTCCAACCAAAATTTTTCCTAGTATATAACATTTTATTATTCGTGTTTGTCCTCTTATGGTATCAGAACTTTGTTTCAACACAGTGCTATCTCGATACCTTTGAGGCGATTGGGCTTGTCTCCACAGCACCTCAATATTATTTAGTCTCTGACCTAGAAGCATTGGGACTCTTTGATTACAGGTTATAGTGTTTTATTGGCCTGAACTTTCACGATGTTTCACCGAATTTAAGTGGGGGCAGTTGGCTCCCTCTAGCTCTTAGGCATATCGGCGCTGAATGGATTTGCGTGGTTATCATTCTGACCAACCCACAATCAACTCATAAAGTTCATAGCGTAACGTGTCATCAATGTATACAATATTTCTAGATAAAACTTATTCATACTTCCTGTAAACCGATTCCGTTTCAAGCCTTGAATCCCCACCACATCACCTTCTCGCCTACATTTTACCGTTATTCCTATGCAGTGTTGGTGGTGTTCTTTGCCTACCCTTCATTCGCTGTTGATAAATTTAGATACGTCACTCCATATCGCAACAGACAACTGGTACGTGCACCAATCTTCGTGGTCTTTGCACAGTGGACGTGTGCTGACCTAATCATTACAATAAAGTCTAGCTTGTATGCCTAACACGCCCCATGAGCCAAAATTATTTCTGAATACTTGTCCTCGCGCGTATTATGAATCATATTTTTGGCTTACATCATTTTGTGACAGTAGTGATATGTTTCATCGGAAGTCAATGATTGTACAAATCCAGTCGTATGGTGGCTTTTCTCTGTTATGCAGACCTCGGGGTATACAAATAGCTTCAAGTTATTCATGGCAATGTAAACAGAACCCATTTTCAGAAATTATTGTTCTGTACGGCCATTTCTGTTGATTTATTTTCAACTCATCTTGGCTTAGTCAATTTTAGTATTATAATCATAACTTATTTCCACTTTTTATGGGAGGAAAACGCGTTAGATCCAAATAGGTCCCTATATTACGTGGTTATGAGGTTAATAGCAGAAAATCATTTAAACAATTGTATTTCAATATCTGAAATCGTATTTCTGTATATACGCCTTCCCGAAGAGAACGTGTATGAAAACTATTGTTTTCAATGCAGTGAGTTCAAGTAGTAAATTAAATGGCACCTAACTATCCATCCATCAATCTATCTTGCTGAATTTTAAAAAATCTATGATATAATCACAATCATTAAAAATGCCAATAACCAGCATGAAGGCAATTTATCCTTTCTGTTCAGATAAAATTCGATGTTCCTTTGTCAGAGAAAAAACTGAAAGAGTAACGTCTTCCTACCACCCAGAACAATACACGTAGTTAGTATATACTTTGTTGAATACTATTAGTCCTCCCCTGTGTGTGAACACGCAATTCACACACACACACACACACACGCACACACACACACACACACAGACACACACACACACACACCCACACACATATATATATATATATATATATATATATATATATATATATATATTTATATATATAATGTGTACTGTAGAGAGTGAGACCGACGCGGGAGTGAGGTGTGTGGAGGTAAGGTTTATTAATCCTTATAAGTAAATTTCGGGATTTTTCCCATCATCAGTGGTGTGTGCTATGTCAGTGTGTATTAAAATTTCCCATGTGGAACCAGAGTCCACTGTCAGGAGCTATGCATTGTGGGTAAATTGTGTTGTCAGGGCTGCTGAAGGCCTTCTGCTGAGTGGGAGAATATCCAGTAAGGTATCAGGTCTTTGGTTAAGCAGTAGCGGTTGGTCTTGGGGAGTGATGTGGAGTTAGAATTTTTGGTATGTTAGGGGTAGTGTAAATGGAGGAGTGGTGAGGTGAAGAAACTACATAGGTATCAACCTTATAAGTTATTGAAAATGTGTTTGCTATGATTTGGACAGGGGTTATAACTGGCTAAGGTGAAATTTTTCCAATGGGTCTGGGTGACTTTGAAGCTTCCATTATTGAATGTGTCTTAGATATTGGTGTGAGGATATTAATGGTATGAGTTTTGTGCATTAGGGTTCTGTGTGATGAGGGTTGTTCAGTTTAGTGTTTAATCCATTATATATATATATATATATATATATATATATATATATATATATATATATATATATATATATATATATAGTTTAGGAAGCTATGCCGATCCATACACTAAACACATAAAAATCTTTTTTTAAAAATGTATATATATATATATATATATATATATATAGAGAGAGAGAGAGATAGATAGATAGATAGATAGATAGATAGATATATGTATATATATATATATATATATATATATATATATATATATATATATATATATATATAACCATGTATAATTAGGTCTGCAGCAGCATGACGCGATTATTAAATGATTATCATCAGATTGATTTTTCTTTCATCAGGTTACAGTACACTGTACCAAAACATCGAATGTTTATTCTTATTCATCTGCCTGAACTTTAAACGGGCATTTTTGTGTCTCAATTTTTGTAGCAGTACCCTACATGGTCGTCAGCCATGTGAGCTGGTCTTGTTCAGAGTACGTTTGATTGTTGTAGTAGGAAGATTCGCAGCACACACTTCTTTGACCTCATCAACAATATCAGCTGATGATTTTTCTAATCCACTGATCTCCTGATAAACAATAAAACCTTGCCTAATCGACCTGGTCGCTACCGTACTGCTCCGACATTTTCACCTTTTTTTGTGTTTTTTGGATAATTTTGGCAACGGGGTTTTTCTCCAAAGCCACTCTTGCAGCGATTTTTTTGAAGCTGTTGTTCTGCTTGTATAAATACAAAAATCACGTTACTTCTCCCCAGGTCTACTTGAATTAAACGAAGATGGCTTCATAAAAAGTTGTTTTTTTTTAACATTTGTATTCAAGTTTCTTCAAATCTCGAAAGAGATAAAAACATAAAGGTTTAAAAATATAATTTCTATATCGAATGATATAAACATTTCTTGTTTGAGCGTACTCATTTGGAGTGTAAAATATTCATTTTTGGTTTCAGAGTTTCAATGCTGTCGAATTTGACCTTAAATAATACCAGCTAAATCTGTTTTGATTTTGTAAAATTCCTCAAGGAATGGAGAAGTCTAGCAATGTTTGGTTCAGAATAAGATCAACCCACTACCAAATAGTGGTAGAAGTGTACTAATTTATGGGCGATATTATGTATCATATTTGCATCGTTCATTTTGCTCATTGTTGCATTGTGAAATCCTACGTATAGAGTTTTCCGGCAAATTTCGGCCGAGGCATTACCGGGAGATGCTATCTCCGAGAGATGTTTCATGTTCGTTGAAAACTTTCAGAGAGTAACTTTTAAGGATATATGTATATCCAATAAAAAAGAACTGTGGGCAAAAACGTTGTAGTATCGATGTATTGTTTGCCTTACCCCTATTGAAGTAAGGATGCAAACAAAAAGTATTAAAATTTTGCAGTTGTTGTTTAATTATCCGTGGTGAATCACAATTAATTGCTGAGGGTGACTCGTAAGGGTCTTTGATTTGGGCTCCCCGAAGTCCGAAGGTGTACGAGCTTCCATATCACTAAACCGGAAATTTTATATAGCTGTTCGCTTTTCTGATGACATATCACCCGATACACACCTAGCTTGACATCATGAATAGACAGCCCGAACGCTCTATCTTGTAACATCATACCATACAAATTCAACCGGCTTGCAAACCTTCTGATCTCACTTCAACTCGTATCTGGATATTCATAGATTAAACATTTTTATCTACTAAAACAACAAAGTATAACTCACACTTATACTGCCTTCTGAAAATGATAAACAAACCATTAATCAGATAATAGCTTCAACGTATCGCTGTACTCATTCATACTCTCATCCAGATGGAATCAACGTATCTCAGCTGCTGAATGATTTTCTCTTCTTCTCATCTTCATTTGTATTTGTATTTTCTATTATGTTTTTTTATGCTTGTATCTATATTTGTATATCAGGAAGAGTATATCAACCTGTTTAATGAACTGTTTGATTCCATGTGTTAATGGTCATAACTTCAGAAAGAATGCACAGATATTACACTTTGACCCCCAAGCAGAAGGTCAAGGAGCAACCCTTCGGTCCTTGGCAAAAGTCGGAGATACTCTGATCGTAGACAGGAAATTATAATTCTTTCATTTCTTATTGGTACAATGCTAATACTTTTCAAAAATTGATTAAAATTTTACCTTTAATCTGAAGTAGATTCTAAGCGTAAATTTAGAAAACAAAACTCACCCCTTGTGCCTGAGTTTATCTACTTCGTTCACATTTCCCCAAAATTATAATGCCTCCCTATCTAGCTGTGTCTTCATCACGAGGTCATTTCACACTAAGCATAGCAAGCCCAAGCAGAGATTGTCTGAGCTAGTCACAAGGCAAAAATGGGCAAATAGAAGTATAAATAGTGCGCCAATACTCAAGGTAAGACGGAAGGCTTGCCTGTCCGCTTCGAATATCAACACTCGAAAACTGGCTTCTACCTAGGCTCGCAAACTCAGTCCTCGAGCCAGCAATTATCTCAGCCATAAAACCGGATATTACTTGATAAAATACAGATCCGGAACGAAGATGGAAAAAAGTAATCATAACCGGGAAGAAATGTTTACCTGGGTATCATGGGCAGTAGTCACATACACTTACTCAATAGTGTGATTACGTATTTGCTCATACATCACTTGCCGCTATTTTCACGTTCTTAGATTTTAAGATTGTTTGATGATCAAAGCCAAAATCCAAAGATCCGCACAATAGAGCTCTTTCCTAAATCATGAACCCATTGCACTGGCATGAAAGAGTCAGATTTTAAATGCTTAGAATTTGTTATCGGAATGACCCATCCGGAATAATTGGAAGATATATAGATGCTGGGCTTTTTAAAAAAGATGATTTAATGCCAACCTGTGCTTATGAATGCACTTTAAAAGAACTTCTCTCAGAACATCAATAAAGAACTGACAATTTCAATTAAGATAAGCCTAAACATACTTAACACATTGGCTTACACTGTGGCTGAGATATAGTCGTATATTGACCAATTATGTCAGTGGTCAGTGTTAGAATTTATGATTTTAACTGCTGATTCTTAAGGTAGGTAGACCATCTCAACGTGGGAGATCGGTGCAATACGTCCCGACCTCAGATTCTGCATTTATAGACAGAATGAGTAAATGTCTATGCAAATAATGCACAGCTCCGAAACTAAGTAATTTTCAATGCAGATTACATGCAGTTACATTTTGATAACCAAAGATTGATTGATATTTTAATCTGTCAGCGTTTCCCATTTTTCGATCGATATTTTACACACATCTCTAAATCACTGCACTATGAAATTAAGAAGGTCATTTTCTATCATTTACTATCTTGATGGAGCCATTTTATGCACATTAAGTTCCTTGAAAATTTGGATTGCACTCCCAATAATATATATATAAGTTAGGGAAACCGACTCCGGTTGGTACATTCTTTAATTACATGGCTGTAACTTCCTGTAAATCAATCCAGTTAACCACAATCATGACTGAAAGTTATTATGGAAAAGAGATCTCTTTTTGATGGGTGTTTTGTATTTTAAACATTTCTCAAGTTTAGTATATATCAAATATAAATATTTGGAAAAAGTGTACAAACCTATCCCATCCAATTGGATAGTTGATGCAGTCTCATTTGGTAGGTAAGCTCTCTGGCTAGTAAATACAGATGTGGTTAATGTATTATTATGATTGAGTAAACACAATTTTAAATAAGGCAAAATGATATGAAAAGTTAACTTTGGGGGATATAATAACAACATAGTCGGGTAAAGGGAATCGTATGTGAATAGACCCGAATGATGCATTGTAATAAGTTGGAAGATAGAGAAAAACAGAAAAAAAGTATGACGACACCAGTCGATTTCCCAATTTTTGAATGAACCAACCAGCCCAAAACAAATGGTTTTCTTTACATGTTATTCCTATTCTGACGAAAGTTGCCACAAATATATTTGATAAACTGTTTATTGCAATTCATCATTTCAGAATTTGAGTTTCAGGTCTTTTCGATTCACAATGTGAATATATCTTAAACTGGTCTCGTTTTGAGTATCCGTCGGCGTTAGACTTGCTTTTGGAAAATTTAGATTATTTAATGATGAAAACAAGGCGAGAGATGTTACTCATTCATGGGTCGACCTTTTTTCCTAATCTTCCAATTGATTCTCTCCAATACGACATGATGGAACATGATGTTGGTCACTTGAACCTTCAATTCCAGTTATTCAGATGACCAGGGCGAAGGGAATATTCTATTGGAAACCTACATCCTTGGAATCCTTCAAAACTCAGAATTTGGCTGGCTCCACAATTTAATAAAACTTCAACTAGACATGCATTATCAAATATGTTACTGATTTCAGAACTATATACATGATCAAAACTTTGGTGATGGTTCTGTACGAGTGACACAAACCGAATGGACTATTTCTCTGGGAAGCTAAAATTGCACTTAACCATTACCATTGCACTTTACACATAATGTAAACTTGACAGCCTACCCAAATAAAACGGATATTACACATACATTATAATCAGAATTTCAGTTACTATTATATTGTTTTACTCTATTTTCTTTGAAAAACATATAACTATTGACAATGTTCGTCTATATTGAAATAAACTCGCCTGAACCGGGTTGAATACTTAGGGGAAAGAAGACTTGTTGTTTCAGACTTGTAAAAGCAAAGCCCATTTACTTCTGACTCCTCGAAGTGAAAAGGTTTACTCTTCACTGTTTTAACCTTAGAGAGTGAAAATCTTCTTTCACTCTTCATCTTGTAGAAAGGTAAAACCATTTCCTTCCAATTTGACCCTGAGACAAGGAAAACCGTTTTTCTACACTTTTTACCCTTCAAAGAATTATATATAAACATATAAACATATCAAATAAGAATATATATATATATATATATATATATATATATACTAAATGGAAAGTAAGGCCCACTTTAGCTATATAGGTACATTGTAAAAAGAAAAACTGGGTAATAATAAGTAATCGTTTGAATTGAACAGTTTTATTCACAAAAAGTTCGGCAGTGACATGTCGAGGCAAATTACTTCTTTGTTCGTGACTGATTGAAAAGGACATTTATACCTGTTACGATTGCATTCATTTTCTTGTTAAACTGTGGAAACTAATATCGAAATCATTTTGATTCAGGAGATAGACGTTTTCATTCAGGTATTGAATAAATGCAGGGATCATGCAGGTATGCTTCAGAAATGTTGAAATTATAAGACGTGCTTTATCATTTTGATAATTTATGCAGAGATAGGGTTAGCCAAGACCAAGGTGTTCTCCAGGATTTTTCGTAAAGATATTAAGAAAATCATGTACATGTTTATGATTCTGTTGTGAACATTCTGGATATTTTTTGGGGAGCGAGGTGGCTTTTCTGAGTTTCAATCACATCATTTTACACATCATCCTACCAAACACTCCAAACACCATAGCAAATTATATTGATGAATGTACGAGTTTTCCGATTCTTCTGTTAATTGGCACCACTAACAAAGGAGAGAAATAATGGTTTCTGGATAAAGAAATAGTCATCATCAGCCTTTCAGCGTCCGTCGTTGGATATAGACCTTCTTTTTTTTAGGACGAATGGGATTTCTCGATCTTGAAGCTTGAACTTGCTTTACAAAAGGGTTTGCTATCCTGGAATTAATTTTTACTTTATTTCTTCTTCTTTTCTGGATGGATTTCCTAGGTAGATGAAATGATTTACTCTCTCCAGCTCAGCGTTTTTTATTTTCATCGTTGTGTTTTTATTCAACATACTTCCTGTCTCAAATAATTTGAACATACGATCAAGTAAGTCTAAATACGCATTGTTCAAATGAGTCATCCAGTCATGTCTCCCTCCCTTCCCCTCTTCCTCTTTCTCCTCCTCATCATCATTCATTCATTTAATTTCCGTCGTAGGACATAGATTTTCCCCAGGATCCGCCACCTTTCTCTGTCATGGGCATAGCAGAGCCAGTATTTCCTAATTTTGTCTAGCTCGTCCGTCCATCTTGTATTTTGTCGGCCTCGGATTCGCATGTGGTCTCTGGGGATCCATGTTGTGAGTTGTGATGTCCACAAAACAGAGGCACAACGACGGACAGAGACAGAATTGTCGAACGCATCCAAGAATTCAACCAAGAACTATGCTCTTCAAACCATGGGCAACTAAGCAACGATCAGGATAAGCAAGTAGCTGACAATCAGTTCGGGGACTTCCCAGAAGTTACCACATATCAAACAAACAAAAAAAAAAGAAAGAAAGGCACCTGGACCAGATAACATCACCAACGATCCACTCAAAAAATCTGGTAAGATCATCTAAAAAAAAAAACTTGCTAATCTGTTCAGCTAGTGTGTAAAACAGGGTAGAGTCCCGATCGACTGGAACACAACAATCATAATGCTTCTACTGGGAAAGTAAACCCCAAAGACCCCAACTACTACAGGCTAATAAGCTTACTCAACTGCATCAATAAACTGTTCACAAAAATCATCACCAACCGGATCACTAAAACACTAAATGAAAACCAACCACAGGAATAGACTGGATTTAGAAGAAGTTACTCGACCATGGACCATCTCCATTCAATAGATTAGCTAAATGAAAAAGAAGCAGAATATAAAATGCCACTCGCTGTAGCATTTATAGACCTCAAGAAAGCATTTGACTCTGTAGAAATCTTCATTGTCATGGAGGCTATCACTCTACAAAGTGTAGACCCTGTATACGTCAAAGTACTACAACATACATACAATCACAGCAACTCCTTTATCAGGCTACATAAAGACTCAGAACCCTTCCATCTCCAAAAATGAGTAAGACAAAGTGATACTAGCTCACCCAAACATTTCACTGCCAGTCACGAGACGATCTCCCGTAACCTGGACTGGAAGAATAGAGAAATCAAAATAGACGGCGAATATCTGAGCAACTTCAATTTTGCAGACGACATCGTCTTTTTCACAGAGAATCTACACGACTCCCAACTAATGCTAGATTAACAAAACGAAAAAGCAAAAAAGTCGACCTACACATGAACTTTGGCAAAAGAAGTCATGTGCAACAATCACATTGAGAATAAGGACAAAACTATCAAAATCTCCCTTCCTAATAAACATCAAATCAACCTCTTACAAAATATCCATATATACGTAGGTAAATCAATAATGTAGCCTGAAAAAATTTTCAGAACACAGATTTTTACCTTTCAACGTAACCTCCTATCTTGTCGAGGCATTTAATTTAACGCTTTCCCATTAAATACATTCGTACATTCTGCAGTCAAAATTTCTGATCACGATTCAGCTAATAACGGTCAAGTTACTGCCTTATTGATCCATACTCATGAGAAACATAGTAACAGACTGGGTCTATTTTAGAATCGGCTCTTATGTTATTGAAAAAAAAACAAAAGCTCTTATTAGGATTGTGTTCAATTTTTTCCGTAGTTCCCTGTGTTCACCATCAAATCCATTAAGGTACCTGCATTATTCCATTTTGACTATTTTAATAATTCATTCATCATAGGCGTAAATATTTTAACCCTTACAATAAATTCAGAAGATTTGAACTGATGCGTATACATACATATATATATATATACCGCTCGAGACAGGCACCTACCGCGACTACTCAGGGTTGAGTACTCTCTAAGTGAGGTAACTCGTTCATTGTAAGCTTATGCAATGCTCTTCCAACATGGAATAGAGCGCTCTGGTGAATGAAGAATATATATGCGTAGAATAAATATATCGGTTATATCCAGCCTTACTGACCGTCCAGTTCCGGGGAGTAGAGGGAGGATACCAGCCTCTGGGTTTCAAGCTAAGGTTTCGATCCTACCTCGTGGTACTGGATGGGATAATGGATAATCTATAGCCATACTGAAGAGTTGTGATACAACGAAACAGCTGTCTGTGGATGACACAATATATATATATATATATATATATATATATATATATATATATATATATATATATATTAGGAAAAAGGCATAACTCTCAATCTCAATCACCCATGCACCGAGGTGAGGAGAACTTGACGATGACCCAAAATCTAACCAATACTTTGCTGCTAATGACCCACCTTGGCAGTTCATACAAAGTAAAACCTTGGTTCCAAAAAGAAAGAACGATTACGCAATATACTGCACTCAGACTTGAAAGTTTTATATTGCATACCCAAGATCTTTCAATGCACATAAATGCAATCTATACAGCTATCGGTCTGACAAACCGTCTATATTATAGACTTACATAGGTACGCACGTGGACTCACGCACACACACAGAGGTAGATATACAAGCAAAAGTATATTTGTATATGCATATATATAAATATATATATATATTAAGGGGTAAAGAAGAGAAACGCACACACACATCTCTCTCTCTCTCTCTCTCTCTCTCTCTCTCTCTCTCTCTCTCTCTCTATGTATATGTATATATATATATATATATATATATATATATATATATATACTAGCCGTATTGCCAGCATACATCAGCATAGGGCCTGGTGACCTTTTAGAATAGCCCAAACACCAACATCCCCTCCCTATTTACCCCTCTGCCTTCAAATTTGACCATTTATTGGGTAAAAACGTTTCCCTCAACTTCTGACCCCTCAAAGGAGAGATTTCCATTCATTTTCAACCCCTTTAGGTGAAAGGACTCTCAAATTACAACTATCACCTTGAATAGAGGACTAAATCAGTTTTCATGTTTGACCCCTTTGCGAACATAAAAAGAACAACTCCTATTGAAGAAGTGCCCTTTGAAAAGAGTTGTGCCCATCACTTGAGATTAATATATGAGCATAAAATAAGAAGGTATCAACATAGGTGGAAATTAAACTTCTTCTTCAGCATTACTGATACATTGTAAATAGTACCTACCTCTAACAAAATCCCTAATGGCGACGTGCAAATAGTTGAAATACCTGTCTATGCCGTCCAAAACATTTCAGGTGTAAAATATGCTAGAACTTTGAGGCATGTGAAACAAAATTCCAATTAAAATTTTTATAGCTTATTGAGTAAAACAGCTTCCCATAACTCCTGACCCGTAAAAAGTTAGATGAGATCTGCATTCCTTTTTCACACTCCGCAGGTGGGAAAAATGTTTCTAGTTTTGTCCCCTGGAAAAGGGGGATCTCCTTTCACTCGTGACCCTTTCTCCCATATATATATATATATATATATATATATATAAGCATGTGATACAACAGCTGACAATATTATTGGGTGGACAATACAGAGAACTATTTAAGGTTTGAAATGAGGAAAGGTCAGAGTGTGTTTGTTTTCTCTCTTTGTTAGTGTTGAACTTGTTTTAGATAAGCATGGTCCAAACCCTTTTCTGTCATTTTAGCCCCACCCACCGCGTTTCATTCTCCCTTCGTGAAAAAGATGGCTGACACCCATCGAATTGCATCAAAACATGCCCACATGACGATTTGAAAAATGTAATGTAATTCCTGCTTTCTCTTCAAAGTTTCTCTTCACTTTTCAATTTTCACTTTCATCAACATTCTGTTGATCACTTCACTTCCATAACACAAGCATATATATATATATATATATATATATATATATATATATGAGAAAGGCTTGAAATATCTGCAGACGCTTTTGACCCTTTGCAGGGAGGAAAAATATCACAACACTTTTGACCCATTGAGAGGGGTAGTTTCCATCCTCTTCAAACCTATTAAAGAATGTAGGTACAAAAGCAAAAGAAATAAAATAAGAAAATATGTATATGGAATAAAAATAAGTTCCCTCTTTTGAATTATGTTTAAGGAGAATCCTTTTGAAATTTGTTTCTGATTTTTTAGTAACTTTTATAGCGAGACAGACAAGCACAAAACTCATGTGTGTATATATATATATATGTATATATATATATATATATATTGAGAAAAGATTTGATTTGATCATTGCAAATAACGAGAGATATTGGAAGGAACAGGCTGACATACATACATACATACATACATACATACATACATACATACGTATATATTCAATCATTGTTTTTGGATGTAGCAGAATACCTAAGAATACTAACATCCCTAGTGCTTACATTTATCAATATATATGTATGAGTGGACACTTATACAGACCTTTGTGCCTGTCAATGTGAGCCTCTGTGTGTGTGTGAGTGTGCGTGTGTGTGTCTGTGGGTTGAATAAAGATATTACATCTGTTCATGACAAAGATAAGAACTGAATTCCAATCTCAGATAAGATGACAGAATAGATTCAAATATATTTCCAAATTTGTATTCGCAGCGGTCCAATGAAACACATTATGCAGGTGACGTAACTGCAGTAAAGAAGAAAAGATATAAAATGATTTTCAAATTCCTTATGCCTGAGGAAAGAAAACCGACAGGCGCACATTATGCCGAAACTATTCCGTAATTATTGTTTTATTCATTTCACTATGGACTGGTCAGTCTATATGCAGCTATCTATTGAGCGACAGTCGATTTTCTCACACATGACTGGGCGCAAAAAATGTTTTAAAAAATGTCTATCATGTTAAAGTGTGTGTAGTCTTGTATATGTATATGTACATGTGAATTGATAACTGAATATATATATATATATATATATATATATATATATATATATATATATATATATATATATATATATATATATATATGTATGTATATATATACACACACACATATATATGTCTTCTGTTTCTTATGTTAAAGTATTACCAGCTTAGTGATCGTTGCAAGTTTCAAATCTGGCTGTGATAGGACTTTCTCACATGTTTTCATGATCACACCCTTTGCAGGATGCAGGTTCTTTGGAGTAATGTCTCCTTTCTAATCACACAGGTAATTTCGCCTGCTTGGTTTGTGTAATAGTTAACACGCCTGTCTCACACACACCAAGTCTCTCAATTTGATTCTTGATATGAATGAAGAGGGTTGAAAATCCTTGATCGGAACAAATTTCCCCGTATACTCAGCAGCTAACTGAGTGCTCTGTAAAAATAGCTTTCTCTGGCTGAAGTCAATTTTGACATTCATTTTACTTGGTTTTGCACAAGCTCATATTAAGGAGGCACCAATGATAAAATGCTTTACGAATCGAATCCCTTACGTAGTTGCAAGGAAAACTTAGTCTCGCGAATATATATGAATTGTAAGCAACTGATGATCCCAATCAGAAAAATTTACACATTGTACCATAATAAGAAAGTATAAGTAAAAGAGGGAAAAGAACTGGAGAATATTACAGAAGTTGCATTTAAGTACATTGGGGAATGAGTGACTGAAGTGGTACAAAAAGATTTTGAAATATTTTTTTAATGTTAAGTGTTTAAAGCTGTAAAGCTTTCTAGACCATACACATACATACACACACACACACGCACATACATACACACACACACACACACACACATATATATAATTATATATATATATATATATATATATATATATATATATATATATATATATATTCATGAATAAAAATTTATTTCATGGTGATCGAAGCATCATCATCGTTTAGATCGAGAACTTATGCCTTTGCAACAATCAAAAATCTTTTCCATGTTTATATAATAGCAAGTTCTACGAACAAACCACTCTAGCATTGCTTTTGTGATATTTTTGCTTTCGTGCTCTGGTTTCTGGCTCTGAAATATTGACCATTCAACACCAAAGATATGAAAGCTCACTCCTCTGTCAAGAACAGCTGGCCACGAATCTGGGAAAAAACGCGATGAACTAGAGTTCCCTTTTGAAGAAATAGGTCGGTTAATGCAAAATATAGCAATCTGTCCGTCGACGAATTCATTTATTTTATCAATATTAAAGGAAATGTATTGCAATCAAAGCAGTTTTGGAACTGCGGTGCGAATCCATTATTGCAAGTTACAGCAACCATAGTCGGCAGCCTTGTTTCCATTCATCGCCACCTCGTCTCATGTCAATGTGTCTGCCTGCAGCTGAATGGTGACCACTTCAATGGCTCTGTTCATGGGAGAGCAGCGAGACATTCCTGTAAGCTGTCAGTGGCAAAGTACGGGCGTTGTCCATTTTGAAGCTAAAAATAAAAAGAAGCAAATTTGTAAATAAATAAATAATATGAGAGTAAAGAAAACATTCCCAGTCAATGCCTGCTGTAGAGAAAAGGACGCCGTTGATAATGCGATATTCTAATGAGCAGGTGTTATATCTTCAGAAGCACAGCGAGGAACGCTTTTCCCCCTTTTATTTTTCTCTTCTTTCATCTCCTTCTTCATTTTTTTTTCCTTTTTCGTCCTCTTCCTTCGTGTCTTTATCTTCTCTACGTTGTTTCTGGTCTCGTTTGGCTTTTTTATCCGTGTGCATATTAGGCGAAATAATGGAAAATTTCAACCAAAATGGGAGCAAACTATTCCGTACTTTATACTCTTTTTTTTGTTGTTGTTTTGTTTGCTCCAGTTGAGTTGATCCGCGTCATATCTATCAGTAGCCAATGCTTTATCCGTCCTCATGACTCATGCCAGTGAAAGAATATTAATACTTTTATTCATAATTATTTACGTATTCGCCGTCAAATGAATAGCAATTTCATGCATTCTAGACTCCAGGCAATTGTTTACCTTTGCACCATTAAAAATATGAAAGAAGGTCGTATCTTTTACGAAGAAATATTTCTCAGTCCACAATTTCTGGTCAATTACCTTAAGTTTCTTTCTCTGAAATACTTTAGGAATTTTTTTTCTTCTCGTTTTCTTTTTTCAAACTTGAATGAGTTTGAAAATAATAGTAGATGAGCAAATTCATTATTTAGGTTAGTCAAACTGTTATGTTGGTAAGAAAACTCTCGTACGTTAAGAAAAAAATGTCTAGGCGTATAACCTTCGACAGCCTTTTCAATTCATCCTATATATAGACAGTATTTCACTGTCATCACTCACATCAATGCATTCACAATGAAACAAAATGATGTTGGGAACGTGTCTGTTGATGAATAACTGGGTCCCATTCCAGCCAATTCAATGAGGCAGTCCAAAGAGGAACTTTCAGCCAATAGATGATTTGCTAAGCTTCAGATCTACGAATGGAAAACTTTGCTGAATCTTTGACAGTCGGCCAACTGAGCCTATTAAGACAAATTACATTTAGTTTGGAAAGTCGATCCGCAGATGACCCTGGTGCATCATTTCAACTTATGTCTTCTGACCATCCAGGGACCTGTATTTCAATCGGTGAAGTTGATAAACTTAGAAATCAAGTGCTCATCCGCTGACGAGTGACAAAGCAAATCGATGTTTGGACATGTCCATGTCTTTTTTGTTCCTCCCAAAGCACACTCCTGAATGACAGGAAATCATCCAAGATGATGAAGGGTTATTTATATGCGTCGAGCCGATACGCGAATGCAATGGAGTCAAATGTACAGCCCCTGAGTTTACGCCCAGATTCAGGAAAAATCCTACACACTGTTGTTGGCGGGATATGCGAAGCATTGACTGCTGTGAACTGCTCAGTCCTAACAAGGATATCCCTTCCGAAGTATCCTGCACGCAGCTGAAAAGTGTTGCTGATGCAATCACCGGAAATCGCCCACGAACGCACAAAATCCGCCTATTGCACGACAATGCCAGATCACACGTTGCATAGAAAACCCCTTAAAAAAAACTGTCACAGCTTGGTTGATAAAATCTTTCGAACTTGATCCCTTGCTCTACAATTACTAATTTTTCCCACTCCCTAAGTGATCAGAACTTTCTAATAATAGTGTCGTCAAAACAATGCCCTAAACGTTTTGATTCGAAACCATTATCGTATTTCTTTTTCATTCCTTAATATCGAAGGGAATTGATTTGTAACAAGAGAAAAAACGTATGCGAACATTCATCGGTTACTCGTAGATATTTGCTTGCCGTGTGTTTCAGGATGTATTTGTAAATTTTCAATTCATTCTGTCATCATAAAATACTTTATATTTGTAAGATTGTAGTTTTTAATCTGCTAAGCTAAAATGTGATTTTAAATATTTAATGGTGACTCTTTTAGACACTATTTTCGATGCAAAAAAAAAGATTCCAATATTAATATCACTCAATAGCTAAGTCTTATGAAGTTCACTAAATATACGTGTGCATAGACAAAAGAAGATGGAATTCATTCTATTCCAATTTACAATCATCATCATCATCATCATCATCATCAGTCTTTTAACGTCAGACCTTCCCCAGGATTCGCCACAATTCCCTATCATTGGCGTCGCAGAGCCAGTATTTCCTGAATCTGTCCAGTTCATCTCTCCATCTTGTGTTCTGTCGGTCTCGGTTTCTAATGTGATCCCTGGGGATCCATGTTGTGAGACGTGATGTCCATCGGTTGTCTTTCATTCTTGCAACACGGCCTGCCCATTACCATTTGAGTTTTTTGATAGTTTCTATGACGTCACGGACACCCATTTTCTTCTTTACGTACTGTGCTGTCTTGTGATCTCTCCATGTAAGGTTGAGCATGATTCTTTCATGCGCACGTTGCATACTTCTCAGTTTGCAGGTCTGTCTCTTGGTTAAGTACATCACTGAAGTGAACTCGTATTTTCCACGGCAGGTCTGTCTTATTTAAACAGATGTACAGCTGCTTGCGCTACGGAAGCCAGCAGTTACAGTCACTTAAATCTAACTGCATTCCTTGTATTCACGTGAACAATGAAAGAAATATAAGTTAGGAAAAAGTAAATGATGATTGTCAAAAAGAGTACGAGTCTCAACATCGACAAAAACTCATTCATCATTCCCGATTTGAGCTGTTCCCTTAGGGCCATAGAATGAAGGTCTGAGTAGTTGCAATGAATAGCAACAGAATCTTTAGATGAAAGCATTACTTTTCGAAAGCTAATAATAATAATAATAATAATAATAATAATAATAATAATAATAATTGTTGTATGAAGACATTTGAAAAATATAATGCTAAATCTGAGAAAACATGGATATATCTTTTATTGAAATAATAATCACGTACTTGAGCAAATGATTTGTTCACCAGAATCCCATGGTAGAAACCGTCGGGCAAAACTGTCACCAAAACTGCTCATATGAGTTTCTCCGGTTTTTAAGTTGGTCTAGATGGCCATATACCTACATATCACGTGTACAGTCCACACCAATGAAGCTAGAAGGTAAAAAACCGCAACATTGTGTCCTTTCTAAGTCTTCGAGTTTTCGTTTTTCATATCCCAAAAGGTTATCAGAGGAGTTCAATTTACAAAATAATTCATGCTAAATTGGTCCTTAGTTTATGCCTAGCAGCAGCATTTATGCTTTCTTTTCGAAAATCCTGTTTTTTTTTTTTTAGTAATCACTGTCCAACAAAAGGCGAGAGACGTAATTTATTCATCGATCATAGCTTTTTCTAATTCCACAATTGATCATCTCCAACATGGCATGCAGCTAAGACGTAGGTCATGTGACAGACTCTATTGAGTGACCTGTTTCTAAAATATTTGATCGAAGCTTTAGGAAGAAAAAAAAATTCTACAATTGTAAATATCTACAACTCGAATAAATAAAAACTGCTTATGACATACGAAACTCAACTTTCCATAAAGTAATTTCCAACACCCACGAAGTACATCCCTCGGCTTTTAATTGGCGATATTGGTTTCGTGTGCCCTAAGATGATGCAGTGACGCCTGCACGTGATGTTTTACTGGTTGCCAATAGTAACTGGTCAATATAGAAGTCAGCTGATTGAGGGGCTGGTCGGTGAGGTGGTCGGCCAGGCGTCACGAGATTCAGCCGAATAATGGAATCGATTTACTCACATTTGACAAGAGCACTGTAACAAAATTTAACATTATTCCTTCCCTTGGAAACTTGACTCTTGCAGAAGATAGAATATCTGGCAAGAATTTATAACGATAGTTATTATTCATCTATCTCAGAATATATCATGTGTTTATAAGCGGATAGATGGATGAGTGAATGAAATAGTATATACTTACCATTGTGTATACAAAGGTGAATCAACAAGTCAGTTGCCTGATAGAGAGTTATTAACTGAATTTTGATCTGAAATTTCAGCTGTGAATGGTTCGATCTTTGTGATCAATATTCACTTCTAAATTAGGTGCATTGAAAGTGAAGGAGATTATGTTAGAAAATGAATATTTTTTGTGTTGATTAAATGCTTTTCTCATCATTAGACTACGCATTTATATGTACTCACACATACAAATGAACATGCGCTCAGTCTCTCTCTCTCTCTCACTCACACACACATATATATATATATGTGTGTGTGTGTGTGTGTGTGTGTGTGTTTGTGTGTGTGTGTGTGTGTGTGTATGATTTGTGAGAAGGTGTTACAGTTATCACCATTGAAGATGTGACAGGCAAACCTATTTCGAATTCCAGCTGGGGCTTCTTTTGCCGCCTCTGCACTAATACTCTCCTGAACGAATAAATCTACTTTTTCTTGTACGCAGTCTCATTAGCAGACATCCCAACTAACGTTTGTCACTGGTATGCCACGCTACTTGATGGATGAGTGGACATTCAGGGAAGGTGCAAGCAATAATTACCTTAAATATACAAGTGACACATGTATGTTTTTATGTCACGCTATAAAAAAAAGTACGTAAACAGGGGTTCAGCCCAATCAAATACGGTATGCCTAATCAATGGACCAGGAGGATGGTAGGCTGTAATAATAAAACGTTATTCTTGAGGATATTAGCGAGGGACTTCTATTTGTCATGTAACTATAATATCAAAGTGGGAACTTACTTTTAGTCTTTTCACACATTTTCTTATTCTAAATGTTGATACATGATTCTCAAATGGGTCTAAAATAAAGGGTAACTACACCTCCTCAAGGGGTGAGGTTGAACGGATATCTCTTTCTCCCCATATGATGACGGTAGATTTTCTGCTCTTTTAAACTCTTCTCATCTCTCTCTCTCCCTCCCTCTCTCTCTCTCTCTCTATCTGTCTATCTATCTATCTATATATATATATATATATACATATATATATATGAGAGTCGTGTGTTTATTCGTTGCGCATTAAAAAAGCCCTAAACATAAGCGCTGCCAAACCAAATTTGCCATACATACTCAAAGAACACAGAACATGTTTTTGAAACAAGGGGTAGGATTTTCAGACGGTAGACTCGCAGGAAATGAAGGGAGACTTTCCCTCCCTTCTTAAAAGTCATGACTGAATGGAGGTTTTTGCTTTTTTCAAGTTGTCAAAGGAAAACTTGAAACATTTTCCTCTTTTGAGAGGTTGAACGTGCGTGAAGGGATACCTATTTACGGTAAAGGGGGTCGAAAGGGTAGGGGGATTTTTCATGTCTCTCAGGTTCAGTATCATTGTAAGATCACCCCTTGAATGATAAAAAATGAAGAGACTTTTTTATCATTCCGAAAGGGGTCGAAACTTATGGGCTCAGAGATGGGGGTCACTTTTATTTCCCTCTTTGAACGGTAAAAGAAATCAGGGGCAAAGAGAAAATTCTTACATGCCAGAAAGTTTTAGTATTTTTTTCATTCGACCTGAAATATTTCATCCGGTATAGTCAGGTTTTTGAGCCTCTGTTTATGAATGTTTTGAGGATTTTAGAGGGAAATCTCCACTTACAATGTAATGTATAACGCCAAAGTTGAACCTAACTTTCCGTCTGATAATAATATCTTCTTATTTTCATTGGTCTGAAGTAATATGACCACTTTCATCCTTCAAGAGTCAAAATGAGCGAATACATTTTTTTCAACGAGGGCTTTTCATTTACCATAAGGAATCAAATGTTTGGATGGACTTTTCTCGCCTCAAGGGGTGACAAGGGTAGGAGAAGATTTATTAAGAATAATTTTGGCCTTTGCATTCCGAATGGCTAGTTAGAGGTGCCGTATCGGTAGCTACTTAGATTCAAGCTGCGGCCTATTTTCTCTAATTACCTAATCTATTTACTTTGTCCAAGCGAAATGATATATTCACCGAGTAGTAACGGGAGATCATTTCAAATCGAGTCGCAAAAGTATATATATATATATATATATATATATATATATATATATATATATATATATCTGTGAGTGTGTGTGTGTGTGTGTGTGTGTGTGTGTGTGAATATCTTGGTTTTGCGAGCAAAGATTGTTCTGAGGGATTTCAGTACCATAGGACTATAGAAGATGGGGCCTGTGAGCAGAATAAACCTCAGGTCTTTGCAATGGGTTTTTTTAAGCTGAAGTCAGTTTGCCAGTCCGACCTTTCGAACCAAGGGTTTTAATCCTATGGGTAAACGAAGTTGCAAAGATAGGCGCAGGACTCCAAGGTCGTAGAACCCTTCTCCTGACCTGAGCTTGCAATGAAGGGTCTTCGATTCCTCGGGATTATTCTAATGGTAAGACTAGCTACTAATGAAATCAAAGGACGTGGACAATCCGTAATCGGTAGATGCTAAGCAGGCTATAGAGTTTTATCGTCCAATGAGAATCAGGGAAGTACGACTGTCTTTAACTTCAGGCGCAGTACCTCTGGATTTTACGGCTTTCTCCAATTATTAATCACAGATACTCGGAATGATATGCAACTTTACTGGAAAGTTTAGACGTTCCAAAAAAACGGAATGCATATTCTCGCTTCTGCCCGATCAGAATTTTCCACATTATATGTAAGCATGTGATAGGTATATATTTGCTTAGTATATTTCCTGTTTCAGTGTCCGTTTGAACAAGAGTCCTTCTGCATCTGGTCATCCAGTCTGGTACTTCTCTTTCGTCAAGGCAGCTCTGGAGTTGCTTGATCAGTCTGTCATATATCATGGTGAATTTCTTAAACCAATATCCGTGTATCTCATCGGGTCCTAGTGCATTCCTATGGCTATTTTTCGGAAAAAAAGTTTTTAAGGGTGATCGTATTAAAAGGAAGATGTTCTCCCCCATCATTACTATTATCATTAATTCTTATTATAATCTTCAGTTTATACTATTTGTTGTCTTTTGCACTGCACTTTGCGTAATATATTTACTACCTCCTTGCACCAACTTTTTCAAACCCCTCTCTGGCCTTATTACTTATGATTATCTCTATCCTATGGCATTTGTATGGGGGCTTTGTCTTATTCATTTCGACGGTTTACTCGTGCATAGACTTTCAACAGACATCAAAATCATATGGATAAGTATTGACTTTGATCAATGATAAAGCTTCGATCAATTGCTCAGATGAACATTATCGGATATCAATAGGTAAGATCAAAAATATATTAGAGCACAAAAGTTTCCAATTAAAAATGGTTCTCGGAATGAATGCTGTGGACTATATATATATATATATATTCAACACGGAAACCTTTTTCTCAGACAAGATCTTACATCCATCTATGTTTTAAAGAAGATTTCTCATCTAATTTGCCTGATGTTAAGCATAACCTGTTACTGAGTTTGTCTAGTTTAACTTGGTTGGCTAAGCTGAATATGTGATAAGGAATATGACATTGCTTAGGTCATATTCGGTAACGTGTCTTGGCTGTCCTATGCTCTGGACGCGTCAACAAACAGTAAGGAGAGATTATCACGACCATTCAGTGTATATTTTTTAGCAACATTCTTGAGAGATATATGCTGTTTACGTGTCCGAGTTGCTTAATGTTTCAAGAAGTATCTGCTATCTTCTGTTTTTCTTTTTTTCTTGGGGTTTCGGTATCGATATGTGAATAGAGCGCTTTCACTCCAGGTTGAAGGTTTTTTTTTTTTTTTACGCTAAATGGGTAACCCTACTTAGCTCCAAGCAGTTATAGGTGGTGGTTATCGGTTAAAGCCTTTGAAGCTTAGTCGTCTGTATAGCCTCAATCTGATGAAAATCTACGTGTACGTGTATACGTATGTGTATGCATGCGTTCGTTCTCTAAACTAAAGTAAGGCTCAATTAGAGAGTACACCTAATATTTGAACACAACCACTGACGTCCATTTTGAACATTTCTTCTGATGAAAATCGGTCACTTCATACTTTCAGATTTCTCGACTTTTATCCGACTATATAAACAAACGTATTTATCATTAGTTTCTAAACTTTGAATGGATTTTAATTCACTTTGGTAAAGCGTCTTAAAATATATTTTACGTTGAAAAATACATACGACACATTATATACATTTTACGGCAATGTCTTTATTTGAAGGATGCTTGTTACGTTGGGGTGTACGGAGATTTGATCGATAACAATGGTTCAAATTTTGTTTCGCTTCTGCATACTTGATGAGCTGACATATCGAGACAAAGGTTGAACCGTCATCATAGGCAAAATTGACACCCTTATTTGATATATATATATATATATATATATATATATATATATATATATATATATATATATATATATATATATGTATATATCAAAGAAGTGTGACTACCTCCAAAACATTATCATAAACTTTTGGAAATCCTTAATATTCAACCAAGAAACTTCCACAATCTCCAAAAGAAATTTAAATGAACTGAAATACTAGGTTGTTCAATATGAAGTTGCCAATTTTTAAAACTTGATACAGAGATGTGATTTATACCGGAATATTCATTCTATTGCAACATTCTGTCCTCAGCTATTTACATCTACATTCATTCCATCTTGGAAGCAGGTCATCAATTTCCTATTCCCAACTGAAAAATGTATTTATCTATTTTTTATATATTCATTTATTTTCATTTATCCATTTTTATTTATTTATTAATTTATTTTTTTACATTTTGTCTTTTGGAAGAAATATCTACCTCGACTTGATGGTTGTAATAACTGGAACCTATAGGAAGGTAATATAAAATAAAGACTATTTTAAGTTGGCACAACTTTCATAAGATCATTCTAGCAATATTTGGACTGGATTATCACACAGCAATCTCTACCTCTCTCTCTAGTGTATAAATCTAATTTATAAATAGTGTTTGGTGATGGATTCCTTCGTGATGGATTTTCTTGCGATGAAATTACAGGTGGTGTAATTACCTGCGATAAATCTATCGGGATGAATATACGAGACACGCACCGTACTCTTCTCGATTTGATAACACGGTTTCCGTTGAAGTTTTGGCTTCATTGTACCGAGCACCACTGCGTCGAGCTTTTCCAATTTTGATACTGATACGAAATCCGTTTCGATGGTGATACAGTGCAAAAGCAATCTATTTATTATGGTTGATCATGATTAATTCAGGTCTCCATACGTGTTTTTTTTTCTTTCCTCCATTCAATGCAAACTGAAGATATTTATTGACCATTTTCCCTTGTTGGTGATTCTAAAATGAATGGTTCAGATCGATCCCATTGAAGTTTTCTGTTACATGTATAACTGAAGCTTTTGGATCATTTGAAACTGCAGCTGGCAAATATTTGTCAATTTATTGGCATGACTAATTTATTCGAGACTGAGTGACAGCAAGTTAGTCAAGTTACTAGACACTCATTTACGCACTTCAAGTGTCAAATTGCTGTCGATTACAGTTTCACGTCAGTTGCCTGGTTATTATCGCTGGAGACTGACGAACTGCAAATCTCCTCAGGACAACAGCCCTCCTCTAATTTCGTCCTCACCGATCCTTGCAGCGCTATGGTTTAAAACATCTTGACCTTTTTTTGGCTGTTAGGCTATTGCTATCAGCTTGGGGTCATAACTCTCATATTTCCAGTTGTCTCTTCAGAATTCATATCGTCCCTAGTGCTGCTGTGGTCTGAATCCTCCCTCTTATCCCTATTTCCACTGATCTCATTTTCAGTGTCTTTGGTATAGTTCCGAGTGCAACTACTATTACTGGTACTACCCTGACTTTCATGTTCCACACATTCTTCAGTGCCCTTGTCAGGTTTCGGTATTTCCCTATCTTTTCATACTCTTTTGCATTTAATCTGTGATCTGCAGGCAAGGTAACATTTATAATTCGACAGGTTTTTCTTTCCCTGTCCATGATAACCAGGCTTGGTCTTCTCACGTGGATGGGGTCGTCAGTCACATCTATATTCCCAGGCTGTCTCCAGTTTGTGCTGATACCATTTGTCTATATGGTCGAGTCCAATTCCTTTGCTCGGTTCCCAGTGTATCACTGCTGCTACCCAGTCGTGTTAGTTTTTGTGCTCTTTCAGGGATAGTTGACTGGTTATGTGATTTACATTCTCATCCCTTTTCTTCACATAAGTGTCATTTGCTGTTTGATTTGGGTCCCGTCGATTTTCTCTTTGACATAGTTTGTCCAAATGCATTCGTTTCGGGCTGATGTGTTAAGCGACTTTGTGCATCACTTCAGTTTTTTTTTCCCTGCATAGCCATGTCCATGGTCTTTCTTCTGCGATATTTCGGATCCCGTTAATTTTTTTCGGTCTTTCTTTGCTGTGCTGCTCCTGCGTTCACTCTTTTAGCCTCTTTTTCCTCCTCCCCTTCCTCCTCTTCATCATCATCATCATCATTACTATTATCATCATCATTGTCATCATAATCATGTTAATGATAATAATAATAATAATAATAATAATAATAATAATAATAATAATTATTATTATTATTATTATTATTACTATTATTATTATTATTATTATTATTATTATTATTTGGAATCTATCACCAGTTGCCTGGTGGTAACCGCTGGAGTTTGAGTGACAGCAAGTCTCCTCAAGTCTCCAGCCCTCCTCTCCTAGTACTCATAGGTCGCAGTAATTCTACGATTTACAGTTTCACACCGGTTGCCCAGTGGTTATCGCTGAAGGCTGAGTGACAATAAGTCTCCTCAGGTCTTCAGCTAACGTCTCCTCTCTCTTTCGCATATCATGACAGAGCTACAATTCGTTGCAGTACTTATATCTCTAGCACCTTCCTCAGTATCCGTGCAGTTCCCAGTAGTGCTGTGGTCTGTACGGTCTCTATCCTCCCCCTAATCCCGATCTCCTTCAATCTCTCCCTCAGCGTTTTGGGGACAGTTCCTAGTGCGCCCACTATGACCGGTACTACCCTGGTTTTCATGTTCCACATTTTCCTTAACTCCCTTGCTAGGTCCTGGTATTTTTCCCTTTTTTTCACCCTCCTTCTTTTTTACTCTATGGTCTGCAGGTACAGCAACGTCTACTATTTGGCAGGCCTTCCTTTTTTTGTCTACTATTACTAAGTCCGGCCTTCTTGCCTGGATGAGGTGGTCAGTTTGGATGTCAAAGTCCCACAGTAGTTTGTGGTTGTCATTCTCCAAGACTGCCTCCGGCTTGTGCTGACACCACTTTTCCACATGGTTGAATCCCATTTGTTTACTTAGTTCCCAGTGTATCATCGTTGCTACTCTATCGTGTCTATGCTTATACTCCTTCTGGGCGAGTTGACTACATTCACTAGTTATGTGGTTTACCGTCTCATCTCTTTCACCGCACATGCGGCATTTGCTGTTTGTCTGTGTTCTGTCAATTTTTGCTTTTATGTAGTTTGTCCTTATGCTTTTGTTTTGGGCTGCCATGATGAGCGATTCTGTTTCTCTCTTAAGGTTCCCCTTTCGTAACCACGTCCATGATTTCTCGTCTGCTATATTTTGTATCTGCCTTTTAAACTCGCCGTACAATTTTTCCCTTCCCATCTTTCTTTCCTTGCTTGCTGTACTATTATTATTATTATTATTATTATTATTATTATTATTATTATTATTATTATTATTATCACCATCACTGTTATCATCACCTTCATTATTACTATTATTATCAGCATTTTTAAGTTTCCTCAAAACACGGCCCATCCCCCACACACTCTCACAGTTCACAGCAGTGCCGTGATTAACAGTTTTACAACGATTCCCTGGTGAATACCGCTGAAGGCTGAGTGACAGGATGTCTCCTGCCCTTCTCTCGTATCGCCCTCTCCTATCACAGTAGTGCTGAGGTTGTTTATTATTATCATCATTATTATTATTAGTAGTAGTAGTAGTAGTAGAAGTAGTAGTAGTAGTAGTCTCACACCGGTTGCCCAGTGGTCACTGCTGAAGGCTGAGTGACAATATCTCTTCAGGTCTTCAGCCAACATCTCTTCTCTCCCTCGCCCATCATGCCAGTGCCGTGGTTCACATTTCTGCTTTCATTTCCCTTTCTCTGTTAGGCCACTGTTAACAATTAGTGTTATTATTATCATTATTATCATCATTATCACTTGGAATTTCACACCAGTTGCCTGCTGGTTACTGCTGAAGGTTGGGTTAGAACAAGTCTCCTCAAGTCTCTAGCCCTCCTCTCTACGCTCTCATAGACCTCAGCAATATTGTGGTTAACAGTTTCACACCAGGTGCCCGGTGGTCATCGCTGAAGGCTGAGTGACAGTAAGTTTCCTCATCTCTCCTTGACTATCACACCAGTGAAGTGGTTCATACCTCTGCTACCATTTCTTCCTTCTGTTAGGCCACTGCTAACATTTAGTATCGTAGACCTTATATTTCTTGTACTTTCCTCAGTATCAATGCAGTTCCTTGCAGTGCTGTGGTCTTCACAGTCTCAATCTTGCCTTTTATCCAGAGCCCCTCCAATCTCACCATCAGTGTCTCTGAGACAGTTCCTCGTGCGCCTATTGTCACTGATACTACCCTAACTTTCATGTTCCACACTTTCTTCGGTTTTCTTGGTAGATCTTGGTATTTTCCCTGTTTTTCACTCTCTTTCCTTTTTACTCTATGGTCTGCAGCAACAGCCACGTCAATTATTTTGCAGGTTTTCTTCTTCTTGTCTACAATTACCAGGTCCAGTCTTCTTGCCTGGATGAAGTGGTTTGTTTAGATGTCAAAGTCCCAAAGTAATTTGTGGTGTCCATTCTCCAGGGCTATTCCCTGTTTGTGCTGGTACCATCTTTTGGCGTGGTTAAATTCCATTCGTTTACTCAGTTCCTAGTGTATCACTCTTGCTACTCTATCATGTGTGTGTTCATACTCCTTCTGGGCTAGTAGACTACATTCACTAGTTATTATTATTATTATTATTATTATTATTATTATTATTATTATTATTATTAGTAGTAGTAGTAGTAGTAGTAGTAGTAGCAGTATTATTATCATTATCATTATTATTATTATTATTATTATTATTACTATTATTATAATTAGAAGAAGAAGAAGAAGAAGAAGAAGAAGAAGAAGAAGAAGAAGAAGAAGAAGAAGAAGAAGAAGAAAAAAATACCGATTTATCCCGTTAAGTTTCTTCGTCGTTTTTGTTATATTCACAACATTGATTAGGAAAGGACATACATTCAGTTTAAGGCCCCAAAATAGTTTATAACAGCGTTCGTGAAGTGTAATCCGATGGTCAGTAAGTTCAATCTCTGGGTCAGGCAGTAAAAGTCATATACTTTTTATATGTCAAAAGCAAACATGTCATCACAAGAACAAATCAATTTAGAAGAATTAACTGACGTATAATATCGTTTAGAATGGACGGTGGGACATCAACAATCGACCCCCATGGATTGAATAATTGATTCCGTTCAAAAATCCCTGAAGAATACCAAATAATATCTTATGAAGACCAAAGGGTGCAAAGGCTAAACTGTTGCAGATATAACAAGCAGGAATGGCCATTTGTACGGATAAATGTCTATAATAATGTTTTAAAAAAAGGAAGCTGTAAAAATAAAGGAATTAAATGGAATTTCTACCGAGAAAGATCGATAAAGACACAAAAATCCTTCGCCGTATTTGGGTAGTCATATTGATGATGATGATATTCATGATGAGATAAGAATATACCTGTCAAAAACGACGGTTATTTTGGTGTGGATTGGAACTAAGTAACAGCCAGCTATTTCATTGGGAAATTGATTTATTTTATCCTTTATATATCCTAATCCTTTATATATCCTTTTTGTGAATTGTAGTTTTCTTTTCAATATCAACTCAACTAAAGTTATTTCAATGTTTGATCAGACATAAATTCTTAGGAGTTTGTAAGATGCGATCTTTGATGTAATTGACCGATCACAAAGCGATTTTTCATAACTAAAACCTTTATATAATATCTTTGTTGACAATGTTCCGTTTCAAGAGTGAACATGCCAATTAAATCTTTTGAAATACTGTCAATATTTCGAGCAGGTGAATGATAAAAACCAAACTGCATTCATGTACATATTTTCTATCAGCGTTTTACCGTGTCGATTTCTCTCCAAATTACAACGGAATCGAAATCGCAGAACAGGAGAAAATTGACCACAGACCTGGGACAATGAATCTCCGTGAAATACTCAAAAGAAGAAAAAAATAAAGCAGTGAAACGTAGTAACTTGGCAAAATTTCAGCTGGGAGAGTCCAACCTTCTACTAAAGAGAAAGGCTCACAATCAATGCATCCTCCCGGTATTCACCTATGGAGCTGGAACATGGAACAGGAAGCCGAAAACACTTAACCTAAAAATGAGAACCATCCAACGAAAAATTCATGCTCAACATATCATGGAGAGATCATTAGATAAAACAATATATTAGAGGAAGAAAAGTCCACGATATCATGAAGTCAATGAAGAAAAATTGAATGACAATGGGCTGTTGATATTGCAAATATGACAGACGACCATTGGGTATCACCACGTGGATCCCCACAGATCACTTGCGAAACTGGAGCTGACAAAATATAAGATGGTGTGATAAACTACATAAATTTGAAAAGTAATGGCTAGAGAGGTCTGGTAATTCTTGGGGAAGGTCTACGTCTAAAGACTGACGCTAAAAGGCTGATGATGATGATTATGGTCGGTTCCAGGAAACAAAGTTTACATCTATGCCAGGTTAGAGATTTGGTATTTGCATTAGATTATTAGGGTAATGCAAACTTGGAATTGGCTTATATAGAGAATATCTAAAATTCACTTCTGATTATCAGATACGGAAATAACAAATCTTTTGTGGATGAAATCAGATGAATATTTCTATGTGAAATTCATTTTTTTTTTCATCTTGTTGTTGGACGTTCTACACATCATTTCATTGTATGACATTCTAAAATTGACGAAACGTCTCAACATAATTCAAGTATTAGATTTTTTATTCCAGTAAATCTTCTAGAAAAAGAACAAGCAAATTACGCCCACTAGCTGTTTGACTGAATCTTGTAAATGCTGCAAAGGGAATACAAATTAGTAAAGAGAATAATAACGCTTTAGGGTTATATCTATGAATAATCAATTGAAGAAAAACGATGAAAAAACACCAGGATGAACAGATAAAAGGTTTGTTAAATCTTTTAAACCAAAAAACGAAATGATAATTTTATAAAGTCAATATTTAGGTCACTTTATTAGTTATAAAACATATCTACCGCTTAAGAGCAGTGAGGCATTCGCAACACAAAGCTATCAATGAAATGTATCTAGTGAACACGCTCCGTAATTACTCATCAACTGACCATTGTCTCGAGATATATCAACCAGTGCAAAAGGCAGTGCAATGTTGAGATTTTTTTTTGCAAAAATTCAAATAAAAATAAATTGAACATACTCTCTCTCTCTCTCTCTTCCCCCTCCCTCCCTCTCTCTCTCTCTCTCTCTCTCTCTCTCTCTCTCTCTCTCTGTATTAGTTATCTACCTTTTCTCCATCTCATTCGAATTATTCAGATTCAGATTTAAAAAAAAAACAACTATATTTGCTACACAAGAGAAGTTGCCAAAATACTTAAAAGCCACCGCTTCGTACGAATGACGTAAAATTATTTCCAGTGTAATTATGTCCCCTCCCAAACATATACGTCTGGAACGGGCATTGCCCTTGCCATTAAGATATCTCTTTTTCTCCCTGTCACCTCCAGAACGGACGGAATCATCTTCTTATTTTATTATGATCATTTGGAGACAGCTGAATTGTATCTAATTCTAGTTGGACTGTCGAATTTATCTTATTTTAATTCGCAATGTTTTCAGCAAATTACTTCTTTTAAAATACAAATCTAGAATATATTGGGGATGTGCATTCAGAAGGGGATAAATTTACAGGATAATTCACCATTCTAAAATATCTCACCATTAATGATGCAATAAAAGAACGTGTATTATTGTTTGTTTCTTTCAAATCGATTCTCAAATAAATGTAACGTAAGGTTGCGTTCTTTATTGAAGCTAAGTCAGTTTTTAATACACCTCAGATCACGTCGCTTCGATTTGTACAAATTTTCGTGTAGTACCGTTGAAGTATCGCTTTACTAACTATTTACGGTGTTATACTTTACTTCATTGATAACTCATTTTTTCTAAAATATGAAAGTTAGGGATTGGGAGTAAGTCAAATAATATTGAGGTTTCAGAGGTCTAAATACGAATTTTCCCTCAACTTTCATGGTTCAAGATCCAAGAAAAATTTGTTTTTCACTTCCAGGGGTGAAAATCTTAAGGAATTTTTTCTCATTTTGAGAGGTCAAAATCGAGGAAGATTTCATGTTCCAATGTTTTGCTTCAAAATCGAGGAGAATTTTCTTTCACCAATTTAAGGGGTAAACATGTAAACGATTTTTTTTTCATTTTAAGGTGGGGGTTAAAATAGAGGGGAAGCCTTTTATTTTCACTTTTCAAATTGTAATCATAAGCTCCCTTCTTATATTTACCAAACTTGAATTAGTCAAAGGCAATATCACAAATGTGGACGAACTTTTAGGGTCGAACTCATTACACTGGTGAATTGTTCAGCGAGACCAGCTTGTTAACGATCGCACTACAGCAAGTACTTAGTAATCTTAACTATGTCTGACACAACGTCAATAATGTCAGTTTGTGGAGATAGTAATAGTAGCAGCAGCAGAATTACGTTACAATCATATTATTGCAAACGTAATGTCAACAAATACAACTTGTGTAGCGAAATGCGTTTATCAGCGATCCACTTCCGCCATCAGAGATAACTAGCTGCCTGTTATGGCATATTTCAAATCAAAGTCACTAGGACATCCTTATGACTGAGGCCCTTATCTTTTACACCGAAAGACGCTTCCTATTTCCGTTGACAGCTCTTGTTGCGGTGTGTATGCTTAACCTATTTCATTATTTTTTTTCAGGGTGGACACATGACGTCATTGTGACATCACAAGAAAGTAGCCAACAGCAATAGACCACAGCGAAATGGCGCGTAAAACCTCTACAGACATCCAACACATGGGCCTCAGGGGTCATCTGACCATCCCTGATAGTTCCACCAAGTATTATCTGCTGACAATATAAATACAGATACACCCATCCTTCATAGTCTCAAGTTTACTGACGCACACATGTGTGAGTATATTCATATATATGTATATATATATTAATATATATATGTGCGTGAGTGTGTGTGTGTGTTTACCTATGCATGCATACACACGTGACTATATAGTTACATTCAAGCAGGAAGTCCCAATGCACTTAACATACCAGCATTACAATACACTTACAGTTAGTTTCAATTCATACATCAAGTAAATAAACAAATAAAAACGCCATCTATCTATCTGTCTGTCTGTTTACCCCTATATTATATATATATATATGTGTGTGTATATATATATATATATATATGTGTGTGTGTGTGTGTATATATATATATATGTGTGTGTGTGTGTGTGTGTGTGTGTGTGTGTTTGTATATATATTATATATGTATATATATATATATATACATTCATGTATATATATATATATATATACATATATATGTGTGTGTGTGTGTGTGTGTATTTGTGTGTATGTGTATGTTTCTCCTTATCCATTAATCTAGAGATGTTCTAACATACACACAAATGCACACGCACACACATACATGAATGTGCGTGCGAGTACGTGTGTGTGTGTGTAAACAATAATAGATATACATCTAGAGTATATGCATTAAGTAGATTTCAATATATGGAAATCGTGTAGGGAAAATGATCATTCAATGAAGTGAGCGGAATTATCTGCAACACTGTAATTACACTGTTAATGAATTTTTTTTAAAAAATGCCTCCATTAAAAATAATGATTTGGAAGAAGGATTAGTAATCTGCCTAATTCAAAGCCGTTCCGTAACATCATAAATAACCCCCAATAAAAAAAATAAAATTCCATATTGTGGGAAATTATTTTTTTATGAAGTAAAAGGAAGTAACCGAATTCCATGTCGCAGTTCCATATGGACAGAAGAGAGGGTTAAGTTCATTGTTATAATTGGGTTGTGGAAAAAAATTCCCCCCAAGAAATCCTGTTTGGAGAAATGTTCTCTCAATGTAGTAAAGGGAACTTACTGCAATATGTCGATACCCTTGTTTTGTACCATATTAAGACAGTTTAGCATTATATCAACATAGTAAATAGAAATCTCCAGCCTAAATTATTGAAGCAACTGAGTACTTCGAAGACGTAGTTTCGTCAAAGGGAGGTAGTTCAGAATTATAGTTCCCTTGTGAAAAGCAACCCTTAAAAATACCTGATACAACTGGCAAATAATATATATATATATATATATCAATATATATATACATATATATATATATATATATATATATATATATATATATATATATATTCAACTGAGTGGTATTTTTTCTGTTCGTAATATGTTCGTAATTCAAACTCCCAAAACAGCACACGAATGACACGTTTCAGAGAGTTCATTATTTGAATATCATGTAGCATTTACATAGGTCTTCTGCATCGAGCTACATTCGTTAGTTTTTATTGGCTACGTATGCCAGATGCGACAATGAACATGTTCTTGTGCGTTTGGCTTTATTTTGTTCAGGTTTTAAAGTGAAGAATCATGAAGAGCAATGCTATCAGGTGAAATTTTGTTTCAAATGAAATGACACTTTTTCTCAGAGACACACCTTATTTTGCAACGAGAGAAATGTCTCCAAAAAGTGTTACAGATCTCATATATACATATATATATATATATATATATATATATATATATATATATATATATATATATATATATATATATATATATATATGTATGTATATATACACATACACAGAGAATGGCCACTGCTCTGATTCTTCAGACAATGGAACGCCCTCTTTTCGTTCCTACTTTTGAAGTCTGTTGAGTACTACGGTTGGTATTAGCTTGGATACAAGAGCTGACTGATAAACAGTCAAACTGCCTCAAGGGAATCTCCACTCCCTGGTTTTCTGAACTGGTTGCCTCCTCAAAGGATGATAGAGGCGAAGATACGTATTAATGCCTCTCCAAAGGGTATAAGTGCCAGATGAACAAGAACAGTACTGTCTGAAATTCGTGCTCGTATTACCAATTCCTTTGTCTGCGCCGTTACTAACTACGCCAATTACGTATCTTTACAGTCAGAGATTTTAAAAGATTTATCGTTAATCCTGCATGTGCACTTATATTCATGAGGTATACACACGTAAATGAAGATCGATGGATAGATGGATTGATAAATAGATAGATATTTATTATCTCTCAAAATTATTCCTCAAACTTAAAGAAAGCACTTCATTTTACATCATTTTAAGGAAGTTTTCAAAATATTTCTCAGTATACTCACATTATTATTATTATTATTATTATTATTATTATTATTATTATTATTATTATTATTATTATTATTATTATTATTATTATTATTATTCCAACATATACATATTCCGTGAGATAGAAAAAGTGAGCTGTTTTCGTTTAGACATGTGCATACTCAAATTCTCAGATACATTCGGAGAGGCGTGATATATGTTTATATGTTAGTGCACACACTGACTTTCCTTTGATTCCCTTCTCAGCTCCCTTACAATGACAACAACCATTATAATGTTAAAAAGCACGTCCGTATTTCTTAATGATTTTTGCAGATTAACATAACAGAAGCAATGGGTCTACGTTGAACAGCCGTTTTGCTTTATCCCTGAAAATAAGGATGAGCTGTGACGTCAAAACAATCTTTTTAAGCTGAAAAACCTGACCTAATTTTGCATTATTTCGAGTTCAATTTGTCCCTTTCTTCTTCCCTCTCTACTCTATATTTCCTATAACGTATTTTGTACTTGACGTAATGATAATATGATGTAATCGTTTTACGTATTTTGCGCAATTATGTCACCTGCCTCATTTTAATGTACTAGAAATCAACATCTTTACCGTAGAGTTCCCGCTTACGTTAGTGGTATAGTAAATATAAGTTAAGTGGACGTGAAGTTGAACTGGTGTTTGTAAGTGGCCAAGTGAATGGTTTTCTTGCTGTGCCTCTCAAGTCAATTTCAACGATGGTTAAAAAGTATGCACGCTAAAAAAAAAAAGAATGCTTCTTTCAGTAAATGATGCCCATTTTGTTGGAATTTCAAGAAGAGAATTTCGATTTGTTTCGTGTCATTTTTTTATAATATGGGGTAATAAAGCCTAGAATCACATTTAAAAGTACTGTGCTCTTTTCGTCCGACTCTGAACCATTTCTACTTTTATACCATGCTGCTGATCATGTTAGAAAATATCAAATTCCATGTCTTGCCAGAAGAATTTCATGTGTACCAATACAAACTTGGTATCTACGGCACGGCTACCTGATATTTCGTTGAATCCATTTATCAAACAAATGATATCTCTGATCTAAATACTTGGTTTTATTTCACGTCAGTGAATCAAACTATTGTTCTTCAATGTTACTGCTGTGATATTATTATTATTATTATTATTATTATTATTATTATTATTATTATTATTATCATTATTATTATTATTATTATTATTTGCAACTGCAGTTGTAGTTGCATCATCATCATCATCATCATTATTATTTTCTTTTGATTTTTGGTTGCATTTATTTCACATCGAGTTTCAACTGAAAACTTAGTGCAGGCAACGATATTTTGATTCAATCGGCACAGACAATTTTTTTTAAACAAAGAAGGGAGCAATACCAGGGGTTATACAAGAAACAGTAAATAGTTTATCAGGAGACATACTATTTACATGGACAGTGCTTTATACAGACGGATCCCTAGAGGACAATGTTCTGCATTCTACCTAGATATTTGTCGACACTCTTTCACATGACCCAAACAGCTCCTGTAACACCATGTATTGTTCCAGTCTCAAGTTGCCACATCTTTGTGATCTCAATTTCCAGGTCCTTGTACTCAGAACATTTTTCAAATTTCTATAGATATGCCTTTGTCTGGGATAGTGGTCATACCTAATCATAGGCATCCCTTTTCCACCATGTCCTCAATTGCTTTGTCTAGGCAGTTGGCTTTGATGGTTCTGTCCGTACTCACTTGGAAATCCTTTGATATTGTCATATCTTACATGTTACAGTAACAGTTTCTGGGTTGTGTTCATACCGATATGCAGTGTGTGGTGTGCAGTTGGGGTTTGCACTGTTTTTGATAACCTGTGCTCGGTAGTTCTTGGTAAGAAGAGCAGCAAGGATAAAAGCCCCTAGTAGGCTTTCAACACTGAACTTTATAGCCAGTGATCGGTTTTGGTATTATCTATGTTACCATACCGGGTGTGAAGTTGGTATTGGCCGAGCAGCAGTTTCTATCCCCAGTGTTCTTTTGATATCAATATTCCTTGTCGCTTGGCTATAGTTTCTTACATTTTTTGCAAGCTTTTTGCTGTTTGTGTAGGGGACTTAGTTTACATATGTTATGTTTTGCTCATCTCGAAATGCCTTGGATCCCTTCACAATTTAGTGAAACATTTTTTTTTGTTGCTATTTCATTGTTTTTCACCAGTCGTCACTTGTTTGTAGTAAGTTTGAAGGTGAATAGCTGCAGTTTTGTATGACAGTTCCAATCTTTCCTATTCATATACAACTCGAAGAGAAGTCTGTGGTATCAATCGAAATTTCTACGGATTTGTTGTTTTTTTTTTTCTGGAGTATTATCTTCGTAGAAATGTCATTATTTCAGATGTGCACAAGTTGTTTCTTTGACATTTCGTAAATTCAAAGAAAGTGAGTGACTCAGTAAATTTTTCCGTTAGTCTTTCTTACAAAATTCACTTTTCATGAAAAATCATTCAAAATTGAATGTATGCCGAAAATATTTCTGAAATTGGTCAATTGATATATTTTTGATTAAATATCAAAATGTGTTTGAATTGGGATGTGTTTTCTCGCAGTTCACCGGTTTGCAAATGCATACAAGTTTTCAACTCCTATTTCATGATGTCTACACAAATAATTTTCACTTGTTAATTTTCAACAATCTTTCTTATGATTATTAGTACGATAAATATTCTCATATACTTGCTTGATACTTATTTCAAGATATACACTACGTTCTGAATCAATATTTGACTGCAACAGCTGAAGAGTCATTGAGTTAATTCAGTCTTCATCTTTACACCGTTTTTTTGTTTGTTTTTTTTTTCCCAAAATCTTCTACAAGTTCAGTCACGTAGACAAATGGTACCATCACAAAGCAGGGATCATTTGGGAAGGTCGAAGATCTCTCTGGAATTTCGACGTACAAATCGACCACTCCATCCACCAAGACTGGATCCGGTCGTTTCACTAGAAAAAAACGATGAGTCTGTACTTGTTAAGTACAGAGTGAACAAGAAGGAGAGTGAAAAGCTGAAAGAAATACCAAGACTTGGTCGGGGAGTTAGGAAAGGTAGTTAAGGCCATGGTAGTGCCAATAATAGTAAGTGCACTTGGATCAGTGCAAAAGACATTAAAGTCAAGATTGGAGTGGTTGAAGATAAAGGGAAGGGTAGAGACTATGTAAACTGCAACTGGGACCAGCATGAATATGGAGGAGGGTACCAGAAATAAGACGAACGACTCCCAATCACAAAAATTGACGAGCAGAGAGAAAAAAAAAACACGGCATGAGTAAAAGAAAAATTAAGGATGGTCGGGACAGCCCGAACCCTAATGCTGACGTGATAAGTGAGGACGATGAAAGGAGGGCTGGAATCCGATGGATTAGTCACTCGGTGTACGGCCATCTGTTGAGAAAGTGCAAACCACAGTACTGCTGTGAACTGCAGGACTGCTAAGGAAAGGCCTGGGACTTGAGTTCACATGATGCCACTCAGTCTCCAGGGGTGCCGGAACCAAAGGCTAGCGAAAGAGAACCAGAAGCGCGAGTAATCTGCTACTTATCGATCAGAATATAATAAAAGAAGTGAAAGCAAGAAAAAAGAATATAGCTATGGCATCAATAGATTACTAGAGGGCTCTCGAGATTATTCCACAATCCCGGTTAATAAAATGCCTGAAAATGCCAAAAGCATCTAAACAAATAGAAAACTTGAAATCAATAAGTGGAAAGTGAAACTAACCTCAATGCGAAAACACCCAGCCGAGGTCTGAACAAGAAGAGGTATCCACCAAAGAAACCACTTCTCACACTACTATTTGTCATAGGAATGGTATCACTGATATATATATATATATATATATATATACTATGACAATAGGACAGAGGATACAGATTCCAAAAATCGAAAGAAAAATTGAATCAATTCGTCTATATCGTCGACTTGAAAATTTTTGCTAAAAACATAAACCTTTGGAACGGTGAGACTGTGTAAACAGACTCTGTGTAATAAGGAACATGGGAAGAAAGGAACTCATTTGCATCGATGATTGTGTTGACTCTGGAATGAAGGCACCAGCAGAATATACTGGGAAAGAGCAAGGGAATATTATTTGTATCAGTCCACAACAGCAATGGAACTGATAGGGTTTGGGAAAACTAACTAAATACAAAAAGAATACGAAATTTGGATGAAAAATAACTACACAGGTACTTCAGAAGACGATAGGGACATGGCTATGCCGAGGGAACTTAAATTGAGAAGCTGAAACTATCATAATAGCGGCCAAGAACAACGACATAGTATCTATTTAATGGCAAGACAGAAGACAGCTGGTGTAGATTATATGAAGATAGTGATGAGACAACTTATCAGGCGAGTGTGGGAAACTAGCAAAGAGTGAGTACAAAAACAGACATGACTTGATTGTGAAGATGATCCATGGGGAACTGTGCAAGAGATTTAAATTCGACGGCACAAATCAATAGTATACGCTTAGGGCAGAATTTGTCTCATCATTGTGGCAGACCACAAATTAAAGAATGACTGAGACTAAGCAGACCACTTCACCACTGGTTTCCATGCGTACATCTGAGAAGAGTGCTGGAAATCTCAGACTCGCAACTAGCAATGTCCCAACAGCTAGGATGGAGGAAGCACGTACAAGTAAAGCTTGGGATGGTTGATACGACACAATAAGCGTGTGGGGATTGTCGTAGCCACGGGGGACGGGGGAAACTTATTGTCACTGCGATTGCCTTCAGAGATCTCGTGACAAAATGCAAACCATAGCAGGTGGGCTGGTGACTTGAGGGGACATGCTGTTACTCAGTCTCCAGTGATGACCATCAGATGCTGATGATAATGATGATACTATTACAACTGCTACTTCTACTACCACTACTACAAATAATGATGATAATAATAACAACAACAGCAACAACAACAGTAGTAGTAGTAGTAGTAGTAGTAGTAGTCGTAGTCGTGAAAATCATCATTTGAAACCACTGATGATATTTGTGCAAATGGCTGTCGCAATGTATACCCTGATTTGAACCAAGCGTGTTATGGCCAGTACGCCGTCACACCATTCTGAGCAGTGTACTTAACTTCACGTTTTTTCATCAGCAGTCACGCTAAAACAAGCAGTTTACTGCCACGCCTGCTAACACTCCATACTTGCCTTCAGGGCTCTTAAACCCACCCTCTGCCTCACTCGTTCGTCGAACTTTTCCCCTACAAGGACTGTCAAGACTATGGCGACTGTTATTTACCTCTGTCGACAAGGTTGAAAAGAGGTGTATGTTTTTTGGTCGTGTCCACTCGTCTAGTTTATTTTTTTATTAGTTTATTCGACTGGTGGCTTGTCTGTCCACAAGATATCTTCTAAAGCTCTGGATAAATTTCAATCAAAGGTATGGAAGCAGGGGCGCATGTCGTGAGAAAGAGGTGACAAAAATTTGCAGGCAGATCCAGGATATTTCTTTTGATTGAGTTATGTTCCCCCCCCCTTTTTTTGTTACATTAGTATTAGTATACATACATACATACATACATATATATATATATATATATATATATATATATATATATATATATATATATATATATATATATATATATATATATATATATATGGAAAGAGGGAGAGAGAGAGAGAGAGAGATGGTTAGCGAATAGAGATTGCGCTGGTCGCGGGTTTAGAGAGGAGTAAAGGAAGATAACCGGCAAAGAGATGTTTCGACTACGTGCGTTCAGTGCTTTTATAGAGCGAAGTAACGTTTTTAGATATCTTGCAAAAAAAAAAACAAAAAGGTTTTGTATCTTCTTGGTTAAAAAATTTAGGGGTTGGCACAATAATCCCTTGACTAAATTTTGAAAACAAACATTTTTTTAGAACTTACTTGAAGTATAGAGAACAATGAATTTGCATAAAACGAGCACTGTTACCTTTCGAACCAGTTCAATGCTTGAGCGGACGTTTGGTCACTTTTCTTTACCAATGAATGATGACTGTCTACTTCAATTAAGTATATTTGAGGACAGTAGTTGAATAGTGATGCCCAAAAAAGACAAAACTTGATATGATATACTTGGAATATTCCCATTGTTAAAAACCTGTCATATGACAGGCGATATTCTTTTGCAGAAGCGATGCGTGAGAACTGCAGATCTAGTGGATGCGCTGGGACGTTAAAGGCTCAAAATATTCAATGAAACCTGGGTATCTTGAAGATAAAAATGAGCGAAATCGAAAATATTTCTATTTAGATTAAATGATATTGGTTTTGACGGTTTATTTTATTTCTTTCAATAGTAACATATTCACATAATTTGCATAACAAGTCAATTATAGCAGAATTATCTTAATGAAGGAATGTGTTTGAAGATAGTATGTGCATTTTGCTAGAAGTGATGCTATAACAATCGCTGTTTGATAAGTCAATTCAACATCATACGTATCATTCTAAAATAGTGATTGTTTTATCTATGTCCATCATGTTGCTGCCTGTTCAAAGGTTATTTACGTATTAATTTGTTATGGGTGGTATAAATTATGTAGGTGACACTTTCGACATTTTTTTATGAATATCAATTCTATTTATCTGATACCCGTAAATAAACAAATTTGCACTAGGCGACATACCCCGTCTACAATTTGAGGCGTGGTAATCTGATTAATGAGAATGTAGTCACCATTTCGAAAAGTACAAAATATTAGAGGGCTGGTTCTTCATATTCGATAAATATGTCCGTCTTCTTGGCTTGTTGGTAATATTTGTGGAAGTGCAGATTGAAATCATAGTTTGAATGTATCCTACGGATTGGTACGTTGGAGAGTTACATTGATATCATTTGTTTCAGAAAATGTAAGCCTTCTAGAGTCTCTCTGATTTTTCTTCGTCGGGTCTGGTTTTCAATCAATATTAGATTAGAATTCTACTAATGACAATTTAAGTATGATTTGAAAATGACTCGAGCACATGAGAGACTTAGACGCCTAAGTTAGACAAGATAATAAAAAAATGTGTAGGCAAGTAACATTACAAATTACAAAACGAGGGTGAAGTTGAAGATCTTGTAAATTTTGCCACAGCAAACGGATTCAAAATCATGAACCCCTCTTTTTGAAAAGAAGGCCAATAGAGAGAAGACTTGGAGGAGCCCCAATCTCGAAACCAAAAGTAAAATAACCTGCATCTTAGCGGAAAAAAATCCGACACCGTATCAGATAACCAGGCCCTAAATTTGCATCTTATTACTCTGTGGTCATTCCTTACGTTGACTTGTCAACGTGGGGAGTGACCACATGATGATAAGATGAAAAATTAATACCAACGCAAAAAAGCACAGCCACTTAGCGTCCCAAAAAGGTTCACTCAATCATTCAACCTCTTTAATTGAGGTCGCCATTATGTTCAAGTCAGAGAGCTCATAAACCACTAGCATACTGTCAAAAGAAACCAAGAATCTCATGGAAGAACGCAGAAACCTCAAGCCACCACCATTGTCAATAAAAAGATCGGAGCAACAGAACTGACCAAAACAATTCAAAAGAAACGAAGAGACGATAAAAGATACATGACGAGTCATTGAAAGCATTTTCAAAAAGTCAGGGGCTTCAAATCTGTTGGGAAGTATCTCAGAACAGGAAGAAAGCAAATAGCAAGTGTGCTCAGAACGGAGACTTGACAACTGACAGGGACCGAATTGTTGAACGTACCAGGGAATCTTACAAAAAATTCTATCCAACCAAAAAATGAACACAGAAAAAGGAACATGAAACACAAGCTGACAGTGATCAATTTGAGGATTTCATAAAACAAGCAAGCCAACAAACAAACAAACAAACAAACAAAAGAATGGCCCCTGAAATGATAACGTTACCATCGTCCTGCAGGAGCTCAAAAAGTCATCACTAGGAAACTAGCCTTTTTTTCTACTAATACCCCAAACAAAGAGTCTCAGAAGTATAGAACAATGCAACACTTTAGCTTAGAAAAACCAAAAGACCTCAACAACTAAAGTCTAATAAGGCTACTCAACTACATCTACAAACTCGTCACCAAAGTTATCACCAACCGAATAACCAAAACGCTAGATGAAGACTAACAACAGAGACAAAGTGACTATAGAAGAAGCTACTCAACCATTGACCACCTCTGTTCAGTGAAAACTGAAAAAGAATGCAGCAGAACATAGAATGCCACACTGCAGCATTTGTTGATTTTACAATGATATTAGACCCAGTGGAAATCCCTAAAGTTACAGGAGCAATAGTACAAGGCGAACTGCAACATATCAACTGAGCACTTTAAACTAGGGAAAAGGAGCGATACTGGGTCAGTCAAACTCTTCACAACTGAGATGATCTTCGGAAACTTAGACTCAGAATACAAAGGAATCAGGATTGACGGCGGATACCTAAGTAACCTCAGATTTAATGACGACGAGCTCGAGGCAGAAATCAAGAAATTTGGTCTCTTCACGAACTTCAGGAAATGTTATGTACAGCAGATATGTTGAAGACGAAGATACAACGGTTGAAATCGAAAATGCAAGGCTGTAGAAGGTAGACCAATACATATACCTAAGACAACAAATCTCCATGAAATCCTTAAAAGAAGAAAAAAATCAAGCTAACAATCACATTACGTTGGTAAGCTTTTGGGCGGAGCATGCTCGACTTTCAAGAATACGAAAATCCTATTCGTCCAAGAAAGAAGACTATATAGCCAATACTTCCTCCCAATAGTTACCTATCGAGCTGAAACATGGAACTTAAGTAGAAGAAGAACTTATCAACTAAGAACCATGCAAAATGCTCAAGAGAGAATCATATTCAACTCCACATGGAGAGATCATGAAACAACGCAGTATATGTACAATATACATATATATACAAGAGTATAAGATATCATAGAAACAATTAGAAAACTTAAATTGCAATGGGCTGGTCGATTTGAAAGAATTTCAAACGACCGCTGGGTGTCACAATCCTCAACATGGTTCCCTAAAGATCATATGCAAAATTGTTGCCGACAGGAAATAGAATAGCGTGACAAGCTAGACAAATTCAGAAACTACTTGCTCCGTGACGCCCACGATGGAGAAGTCTGGTTAATCTTGGGGAAGATATATGTCCAACAATAAATGCTCAAAAGATGGTGATGATGATCTTCTTGGCCGGGCAAAATTTATCGTTTAGAGATCACATTAAGCTTGTTCGATATAGAGAGGTATATAGAGAAACTGTTTAGTCATTATTAAGATTTTTGGCTTTTATACAGGATAAAGTATTTCGGAAAATCATAGATAAAAAAAGAAACAGGCTAAAACTTTAGTCACGATGTATAAAAAAAGCTAATGAATCTTTTATCAATTGTAAAAAAAAAAATCGGTTTGGTAAGACGGAATAAGAAAGCCCCATTTTTTCACACGACACTTTTGCGGATATTACTAAAGTAGACCAATTAAGCATTGTATTTTGGTATGTGAAACCTGTTTTAACAGAAATTAGAAACCTGTGGATCTCCAAGGAAATTAATATTTTTACAATTGTATCCGGTGCGTAACCACATTGCATCTAGACTAGAAGTTATCATAACACTTTTTTTTTCTTTTTTTTTTTTTTTAAAACACGAAATTGATATTAAACGAATGTAGGGGACAGGCGTACAATGGCGCTAGCGTAATAGCTGCTGTCCATAGCAGTCTACAAGCAAAGCGTCAGCAGTGGGAAAATATTTAAATAATTTGAATCTTGTAGTAGATGATATAAATGTAGTTGGCAAAGTCACTGATTCTTTGACACATTTGACTGTTGATACAAGTCTTTCAGTGCAAGTGTTAAAAAGTATGGATTGCTACATGAAAAATACATTCCATCTCAGACTCTCAAGCGATTATGTCCAACCCGATGGTTTTCAATAGACGAAGCTTCAACAAATTTGAGGTTTACATACAAGGAAGTCATAAAATCACTCAAAATGATAATTTCGAATTCGAAGAATGTAGATTGAAGCAGACGCACTTATAAGTAAACTCACCAGCTTTGATTTCATGATAATGCTTGTTATACTTTCCAGGACGTTTTCATTCACAATTCCTCCAAGTAGATATCCACATGCGATATGCTGACATCAACCTAGAGGCAAATGAGCACATACAATATCAGGACTTCGGCTATACGAATGTTTTAGTCAAGGAAGTAGAAACCGACTTTCAAGAGGGGAGAATCTGTCGGGTGAAAACCACTTTCATGAACTAAGTGATGGTTAAAGAATTGAAAGCAGTGAAAAACGCTTCAAAGTGGACTTTTCTATAGATTTATTGATACTATATCTCCTTGGTTACATGAATGTTTTGAATCTTTCCGACGCCTAAAAGTTTTGAACGGTGTATTATCAAACTCTCCTAAGTGATGAATGTAATTTTGGTTTAAAGAATTCATCATCACAAGGAATGATCAAGTTCAAGTGGCAACGAGGAACAAAGATCTTTGAACAGCGGAAAGTAGCCAACAGTTAGCTGAATCAATTATTTGTGAAAATTTGACCTTGTCTGCCAGATTTTCAGAAGGTTGTGCAGCTTATAATTTGTTTGCAAAATCCTGCCCTTTACTACTGCGACATCCAAAAGATCATTTTCAAAGCTAAATTGATTGAAAACAATTCAAAAAGCACAATGTCAGAAGATCGACTCTCGGGTATTTCTGATCAAAGTACAGAAGACAAGACAGCTCCGAAAATTGATTCCGATCAGCTAATCAATTCGTTCGCCGAGTTCAACTAATTCAAGTTTTGTTCTGGATTCAATTAAATGACCACTTGTGTGTATAACAACATTTCATTGAACAAAATAAACTTTAGAATCAGAGAATAACTTTCAGGCCAAAAAATAACCGTTCGAACCTTAAATTTTGTGAGGTGTGATGAAGAATTAACCAGGGAACGCAGATGGACCTAGCTCCGTCACTGTCTAGTACTAATAAAATGAATAGTACTGACACAACTCCGTTCGTAATGTTTTTATCGGTTAGTTGTTCTGGTGAATTGACCAATCATGAGGGCAAATAATTTCATTAATAATATTACTTATTTATTACTATATTTCCATTTTAAGAAATCGAAATCGAGAGGAAGTACAAGTTGGAACAAGAGAAAGGTGAACTTCTCTATGTACATATGGGGAGATGAATACTATATAAACTCTATCACTCAAATTGATTTCTTTGTCAGGTGCTATGCTTCGATTTGCTCGTGTTCGAGCGTTTCTCTAGGCTTCCATTCGACCCATTAGATCAGATAAAATTATAAGGGAAAAAAATCTTGGACCATTGTTGGAGTCATCATGGGAAAGAAAATAGAACAGAAATATATTATTCATCAAGTGAAAACATCACCAGACAACTAACATTGATTAAATCTTGATTAATTGAAACAAAGGTTCACAGTGGACACAGTATGAAAAAATAAATCGTTCAAGCATGTCGGTTTGTAGACTCTATATAAAAAAAAATACGGTCGTTTCTACTTGAGTCGCCCTGACGTAAGCTGTTCGAGATCTTTGGCCCTTGTACCAGTTGTTATCTTTCAAATTAGGGTATTCTTCAAATTAAATTATTTCAGTTTAAGGCAAATGGAGATGCTGGCTAACGTCATTTTGCTTAGAGAATTATATATATATATATATATATATATATATATATATATATATATATATATATATATATAAAAATATATATATATATATGTATATATATATATGTATGTATGTATGTATGTATATACATGTATGTATGTATATATATATATGTATATGTATATGTATATATATATGTATGTATGTATATATGAATATAGATATGTATGTGTGTGTGTGAATTTGTGTTTTGCATGTGTTTGTATATATATATATATAGAGAGAGAGGGGGGAGGGAGAGAGGGAGAAAAGCAGGCAGACGGACAGACAGAAAAAAGAAAGAGAACGGGGGAGAGGGGAAGAGAGACTATGGTATGATTATCTGTTATACACCAAAGAGAACTCGAACAAAAATTAGTGCTAAATCTCAATTAGAACTTTTATTTGACCCCTTCAGATTTAAAAGCAAAATGAAATTATGTGCTTAAACTCTTTCAGCACCAAACAACCTGGTTATGCCACTCGATGCCTGCAAGCTAATTGTAATCATGAACAGACAGCTTTAACACATTATTACTGTGTATTGTGGTTTATCTATTAAAAAGATGTACTTTTTACGTTAGGTTGCTCATACCAGCCCTTCTTAGTGCTTCCTAATAATCTTCATATATCAGAATTCGAATTTTAACCATAAAAAACATGAATTTGCTAATCGTAGAATTGTTTCAGTGCAATACCAACAATTGTATTGGCTGGAGATTGATACAGAAGAGTTTCACTCAAATGTAATACAATCGTGAACGATAGGAGAAGCTAATGCTTGCAATTGTAACTAAAATACCACATGATTAACGACATTCGGAAGAATGTAGGCGTTACACTATAAATGTAAGTACATCAATAAGTTCGTAGTCAAGATGTTTCCAACCAGAGTAGCAATTCTATCTTGGATGAATATCAGAAGTTCAGTGGGAATTGCAAATTCAAACCGTTGGAATATTGACTTTTTTTTTTTTGCTAATTTTAGGTTGTAAATAGTTTACAGGACATCACATGTTGCAAGGTATGATGTCCGGCAGATTGTGTATAGTCTATAGAATTGCAGTTTGATATCAACTCTATGACGTTCAATAAAGTTGATGAGCATAGAATGAACACCATGCTGTAATTTCAGTTAAAATTGAGCTAATGTCATCGTCAGGAAATGTAAATATTTATCCACTCGCGTAAATATCATATTTAGACCATATCTATCATCACAGGTAACAAACTGAAAAAACATCATATTACAAAAATGTTGTTAAAAGGATACACATGAGATTTTCTTTTTTCTATTTTTCTGAGATATGCTATTGCCACAGTAATTTCCAGGCTACATTTTGTGGTTCTCATAGCTTTGAGTTTTTTTGTTGTTCCTAGGACCCTCTCTATCACACATACAGCAAAAATCAAGGGATGAAAACAGGGTACCCCATAAAACAATATTCGGATTCTTGTTCAAAATTCCCTGAAATTCACCTGATATGTTATAATTCTGAGGAAGGCTGCAAAACACTTTGGCCAAAACTTGGGGATAAAAAAATCACTTTCATAAATATCTTTCACGATATTAAGTCGGAATTATCATTCAATCTAACTTCGTTTACGTTCACCTCATTAATTTCGATGAGGGTTCAATTGCATTTCTAATATTCATATATTACATAAAAAGTGAATTAAAAAAAGTTGTTTCCACGGTAACTTCGATGTAAACCAAATCAAACTGATTCTTGATTATTTTATCAATCTTGTTATAATTTTAACTAAATTCATAAAATACACACAATCATTTATTTGCTATTCAAATATCGGGATACCTGTCATCAAACGATTCACAAACACACAAAAAAGTTTAAACCAAATCCTGATCATTACCTTCCCCGATAAAAAAAGAGGCAACAATAAACGCCAGCAATACGGAACAAAAGAATGTGAAGTATTAAGTCACTACATAACTGTGTTTTGCGATAGTGGGCTCCATATTTTACCACTGTGGGTTTCATATAGTATTTTCAGCTAGTTAGATGAACTAAATGAAGAGAGCAAGAAAGTTTGCCCACCCGTGAACTTCATAAAGATGAAGATCATGTGCAACAACTACATCGGATATAAAAACACTAGGATCGAAATCGAGGACACAGAAGTGGAGAAAGTAGATCACTACATCTACCTCGGACAACGAATCTTCATGAGACACTTCAAAGACGAAGAAATCAAGCAAAGAATCACACTAAGATGCCAATCCTTTGGCAGAGCAAGCTCAACCTTAAAAAATAAGAAGATTCCAAAATCCTAAAAAGAAAGGTGTATAACCAATGCATCCTCCCAATAGTCACTTATGGAGCTGAAACATGGAACCTAACCAAGAGACAGATCTGCAAATTGAGAAACATGCACATGAAAGAATTATTCTAAGCCTCACATGGAGATACCACAAGATACCATAGTATATCAAGAAAAGGCAAGAGTCAGGGACATCTTGGAATCCATTAAATATCTAAAATGGCAGTGGGCTGGCCATGTTGCAAGAATGGTGGACAATCGACTCATGACATGGATCCCCCAAGATCACATGCGCAACCAAGGCTGGCAGAATATTAGATGGAGATATGAGCTAGACAAATTCAGAAAGTACTGGCTCCGCAACGCCCACGATAGAGAAGTGTGGCGAATTCTAGGGAAGGTCTATTTCTATCAACGGACGTTGAAAGACTGATGACGATGATGTGATAAGAATGAAATCTCATTATCACAGCACGTCCAACAAAAAGCAAATATGATGCTGCAAATGTGGAGATTTAATTCAATTACTGTTCCAGAAACAAATGTGTGCTGTAAGACTTCAAAAATTGATTTGCCTATATTTTGACACGCATTCTAATGTTCCCAGGATCATTGAGAAGAATGCTTTGGCCTCACAATGTGGGTCTAGCTGATGGCTATGACAGCTGAGAACTTCCTACCAGTACCCATGATTGTTGTTTGGGCTGTGGTAAAAGCCAGGATTTCACTGATTCTTTTAAGCAGACTGCTAGCTTCTTCCTAATTGCTCCAGCTATTTCTTCTTTGTGGGGGCTGTGCAAGAATTAATCGTATTTAGTTGGTATCTGCTCATGGCATACTGTATGTTCTGACCTATTGCTAGCCGGATAGTTATGCATGCGTATATGCATTTTATAATTCAAAATTGAATGTATAAAGATATAGAGCCAAATGAGCGATATATTCAGTTTGTTCCTCAGTAGGTGCTCTCTGCATAGTATTTTTTTTATTATTGAATTTTATCTATTATTTTAAAGTTTACGCTTATTATTGAAGCCTCTTATCGAACTCTGGATTAAGATATGAATGAAATCTCTCGTTTGAATTAGCAATCATGAAGACGTGCATAAAGACAGATTCTGGGCAATTTTTCTAATTTGCGCTCAAATCAAGCGTGTGTTAGAATTTGCCCTATGAACAGTGGCGAATAAATCCCCGGATCAAGCGACAGTTCAAAATTGCTCTTGCAGGGTGGAAAATGAATCCCAAAATCAAGCAACTGTTCAGATTTTAACTCGCGGGGAAGCGAATGAATAACTACATGAAACCATTGTTCGAATTAGCTCTCATGACGAAGTAAATATAGACTAGCATCTTTTTCTCCAAATTTGTTCATGTGGGGTGGGGGCGAATACATCGTAGAATCAAAAGTTTTCTTATCAAAAATTACGGTGACACTATTTTTCTCCAACTTAGATAACCTTGCCAAAGAATATGCTTCTAAAATCTCTTGTAATCCATGTAATGATAAAAACAAACAATAGAGTGCACAATTCTCCCGATGAGAACTTAACTGTTGAAATCTAAATACCATTTCCTTATCTTCTAAAAATGAAATTATAAAAATTCGATAATCTTAGCCCAGTGTAGAACAGAATAAACTGGGGGACAAGTTTGCAAACGATTGTGCTGCACTTGCCACTATTGCACAGGATGTTACAAAAAAGGCCTACAATTTTGAATTTTTGGACTGCTTTGTGTACGTATGTGTGTGCGTGTGTGGAAAATACCCCAAGAACAAAAGTTGTGAAAGCTGCCAATACCGTACACAACGGATTATTGCTTAGAAGGTGATTGTTGAACGAGATTGTCGTTTTTTAGCGAGTTGGCTATTAGGATTTGGATGAACGCAAACGAAAACGGTGGCCCGAAAGGATCAAAACGGCCTGCTCGTTTTGTGCCACTCTGTACTAACTGAGCTAACACGTGTGATGAGTCCCCCCAAACAGGGTCGAACCTCCTACATTAGAGAATTGATCTGTGAGAGGAGCTTGCTAAACACCAAGCTATGCGAGTGCCCAATACACATTTAAACACGTAAATCCAATTACCTTGGAGTGTTGAGATGCGAAGTGGAGGTAAGATTATTGATCTAGTTCGAATTTTGATTATGGCTGTTCAACAACAATTCCTTGTATTGTTGTCTTCGAGACCACTTTAAACTCTTGTCACTAGCATGCCAAGATTGTTGCAGGGACTAAGAGTGGGACAATGAGCATTTGGATGAGCAACTGTCTTATAACTACCTCGCAACACAATTGTCAATCCTCGTCATTTGAATTAATTATTAATCATCGCGTATATTATTTGTGGTAATCAACCTATCTATCAATCCGTCTATCCATCTATCTACCAATGCATGTTTACGAACAGACCCATGAGCAGGAAACCATCACAAAAATATTTAGACAATTCATCATCTCAGTACACACGTATACACACATTTTTGTTTTGAGTTGTGTGTCCTACTTACATTGTTTATATTTCTAACACGCGTTTTGATTCTCGTGGCCAACAAATACCATTAAAAATGGAACACATTTCCTTTTTTTTATTCATTCATTCAAACTTTCGCACATTATTTTCCAAGCAAAACCGAAATAGGAACCGCCATAGAATCTATTCGAATTTCCTTCCTTCCTTTCCTATACTCTATATCTATTGGTCAATTATGAGGTCCACTCTGTTAAGCATGATTCCTTCCATAAGTGGGTATACATATCGTCACAAGTGCCGTTTGGGTTTGCAAGGTCAGCAGAGGTTATTGTTCCTGGCGCCCGTCCGACTGTACATAGCCGACCAAACTGTGACTTCTTTTCATTTCACAACAAACTTGAACTATATTCTTCGCCCTCTTCCTCTTAGAAATAAATGATACATTTATGCATTCAACACACGCACATACAAACGCGCATATATATATATATATATATATATATATATATATATATATATATATATATATATATATATATATATATATATGTGAGTGTGTGTGTCTACGCGAATAAAAGATACACATGAAATATATGTGCATGTATACTTATATATGTGTGTGTGTGTGTGTGTGTGTGCATGTACATATATTTGTGTGTTTATGAATTACCACGCTATAGATAATATGTATTTTTCCTGTAGAATACTGTTTGAAAGTATGAATGAATATGATTGTGTATTAGTTAATTCATTCATGACATAGGAAGGGATTGAACTTTGACCCACTTCTCTTCCCCCTCTTCTCTTACAGGAATTGTAGACATGATGTAATAACTAATTTTCAATCTTGGATTCATGAAACTGAATGCGTATTTCCGATTTCAGTAATTAGTTATCTGAAAGGATATTCGCCAGGAATTGTTTAAGTGGAACATTTTCTTCTTCCACAACTTATTTCCTCTTATTGTAGCAGCAAGGGTGACAATTCACTAGTGTAGTCCCCCCCTCCCAAATGGTCTAACATCTTGTCTTAAAAAGCAGCGGTACAGAACAAAGCACAAAACAGTTTTGATCTATACGGATGCTTGGAAGAGTGTTTTAAACCTGACGAAACTTACTGCCTCCAGCAATGACAGCCAGAATCTAGTGAGGAATCGTAAACAACAGCGGTGCTGTGGTCTGTGGCAATACTGGAAAGAGGGCTGAGAGGCGAGCTGGAGACGAAGAGACTCTTTGGTGTTTGAAGAATTTCATAGGAATTGAGAATTTTGGGAGACAAGGCGTGGACAGATAAAAGCATGTACATAAATTTATTGGGAAAAAAAGGAAAATATATCCTAATCAGAAGAGGAGACCTGAATCTGCCCTTTAATTTCAGACACTTCTTCCTTACCCCATCGTCCATACATTTACGAGGTTCCATTGGAATCTATTCGGTAGTTCTGCATATATATAATGGATAGACAGATTGGCGGGGGCATCCGGATATATCTACCTTGCCAACTTCCAACGATCATGAGTCTATAACAAGTCGAAAGAACCTGTACAAACAGCAAATGCCGACTCTGTGGAGAAAAAGTTGGTACTGTAAACCACATAACTAATGAATGTAGCAAACTCACCAAAAAATAATACAAAACAGACACGACAGGGTAGCAACTGTAATACCCTGGAAACTAAGCAAACAAGTGGGTTCTGGCCAAACAAATGTTATCAAGTATAAACTGGAGACTGTCCTGGGAAATAAAAGCCACAAATCACTTTTGAAGACAAGATCTTGTTGTAGTGTACAAGGGAAAGAGAAGCTGGCTGTACTTGCAGATCACAGAATGAAGATGAAAGAAAATGAAAACTAGTAAAATACTAGGATTTGACAAGGAGTTGAGAAAAGTGGAGCACATGAAGGTCAGGGTGGTACCGATAATAATAGGCTTGGTCAAAACTGTTACAAAAAATGAAAACATTACTGGAAGAGTTGGAGATAAGCGGAAGGATTGAAACTATGCAGAACGGGACACTGCAGAGTCTATACGAATACTGAGGGGGTAATGAAAATATGAAACGACCTCCAGTCGTCAGAAATGTCCTAACAACGAAAGAAAAGTAAAGCTGGGGAACATTGAGACTGTACAACCCTACATAGTGATACACTAATGTGGAAGTCATCAGCAGCTTTGGTTTTGAAAATGCAATCAAATATCTGCTCACAACGAAAGATGACTTATCAAATAAAATATTTGATATATAAATACACAGATAACTTGATATTCACCCGGAACAACTGGTCAAATTAAGCGTACTCCTTTAAGTTAGTGTGAACAAAGAGATTCTCTTAAATCGTGTATGTGAGTCTTCCAGAAGGCCCCAGAATGAAAATGAAGAAATGCTAAATTCCCAATATTTTACGGAAGCTGTAAAACATGGAGGTAAAGAATGTGTGCATCAGATACCCTCTCAAAGTCTTAGTGGCAATATTGGAGGACTACAAGGCCAAGGGAACATCAATTCAATTAAGACCACAGATCTCTGATCAGATTTTTTGACGAAAGGAGTTGGGGTGGTCAAATGCTCTATTTATGTATGCTGACTGATTCTTCTCTTCTTTTTTTTCTGCAAAGTCCTCCCGGGATCTTTTTTACTTTAGTGCTTGAAATCTATCATTTAAAATGTATATATCACCCTTGCTACGTATTTGCAATGCACTATAAGCATACGTTTCAGGTGACACATTGCTTTGATTCTGCGACATTTTTCTACTCCGTATCAAACACTAAACGAGCGTCTCATATGCATACGTATCCAGCTATGACTTTTACCAAAATTTTCACTTTTCTGCAAGAAATTCTCAATGACAATGGGTACATAAGCAATTATAAGCTGAATAAACTTTGAGGACAGTACCATGAATTGCCTGACATAGCGCTGGGAACTCTTGCATCAACCTGAGAGCCTTTCACTGGATTTATATTGGATTGAAGTCATCTTCCATTCGCCAAATTTTGATGTAATTCAATACATAAGTGATAAACGACTAAAATGAACGTAAATTTTGTACATTATCTCTGAACTAAGCGGAACTGACCCGTATCTTGTTATCATAGGAATATTTTGTATGGAGGATTATACAAGCGTTTTCAAAATCCTCGAATTGAGTGAAGCTTTTTTAAAGGCAGTTTTCATAAAATGTTTTATTGTGTTTTATGAAGACAATCTATGGAATAGCTGGAGAAAAAAAATATTACAAGAAGTACCTGTGGTCTGGCGGTTAGAAACATGATAAGTGGGATCAGCGAGCTGAGTTCAAACTCCCACTGTGATAATCTGCGTCCACTTTGCACACACGTTAATTGATACAAAGAATGGTAAACCCAAGTGACTGGGTTGGTTTCAGATATTAGAATCCTTAGGCACTACTATTTCCTTAGATTGGCCATTTTTTTAAAACAAAATACTCACAACGAAATATTCTGCAAAACTGACTTGCTAATCACTTTAATACGACAGACGCCTCAGAAAATATATATGTGCGAATTTAAATTTCATACTATAAAAGCAGTGACATGCAGCGAGTTTTGGGGTGATCATCATCATCATCATCATCATCATCATCATCATCATCATCATCATCCTTTTAACGTCTGTCGTTGGACATAGACTTTCCCAAGAATTCGCCACCCTTCTCTATCGTGGGCTTCGCGGAACTAGTACTTTCCGAATTCGTCTTGCTCGTCTCTCCATCAAGTACTCTGCCGGCCTCGGTCGTGCATGTGATCTCTGGGGTGATATCGTGAAGTAATGATTCTAAAAAAAAAACATCGGGTAGCAGAAGCTATGATTTTATTGCTTTACATATTTCCTCATGAAATATCTTTAAAGACAAGCTAAAGTAGTAATCACTATTTTTTTTTCAATTATATCAGTTACGTTAGATTATAAATGGAAAATCTCAGTTCTCTGGACAATTTTTCTTTTTCTTTCCCTTTGCAACATATATTTTTATTTTTGAATGCTCGTGTGTGGTATCATACATTTATTTCGTTGTTTGCATTGGAATACTATGCCGAATTCTTGGGTGGGCCAACTTCCCTACAATGAAATTCAGTATTTGAGAATTAGCCGTTACTCTGCAACAAACTGGCTATTGATAAGCTCATATTGGTAGGCATGAAAATTGCTGAATATATTTTAATAGCTCCTTTGCTAATAAAAAGTAAGATCTCAAATTATAATGAAGAAGGGGGTCTCTAACTTGGAAGATTGGTGCAAAGTTTCCTATCTCACTTATCCTCATTGTGCCTTGTGTTAAACTCAGTTAAACTAAGTGAATACATTATAAGGCTCTCAACTAAACATTCAAAATTTTGGATTTGAAATTTGCTAAATATCTTGAAACGTCTATTCACTGGACAAATCATAATAAGTACGTCCATCTATTGGATCAAACAAACTATGCACACGAATGGCATTATCAAAGAGTAATGAAATATAACCGTAGATATCTGCAAATCCAATTTCTAATTTTTTCAACTCATAATTTCGATTAAGGTTGGAGTCGCGTAATTTCTAACCAGGGATTTGTGTTCGAGAACAAAAGCCAGGTTCCCGAATTTCAAAATAAGAAATAATTTTCTTTATAATATGACGCAACTTATAATTCATTCATCAGTCCCAATATGTCGATTTCTTAATCATTATTATATATATATATATATATATATATATATATATATATATATATATATATATATATATATATATATATATATATATATATATATATATAAGTAGATAGGGCTTCAGATGCTTTTTCTCTACATGGTTTCACATTATATTTTCAAAAGAATTCCGTGATTTCTTACGCTATGGATGTATACATTTCAACTGTTAACGCATATTAATAGCAAAAAGTAACGTTAAGACATTACATTGCACAAGACTCCAATTAAACTATCATTCTTTTCTTTTGTTTCCATAGCTAAATTTAAGCTAAACTAAATTATTTTGTAATTTGTTTTGCATTCACATATATTTGATAGGTGCTCGATTTTGTTTTTAGTATTCATATGATATTAGATAAGAGGTGAATAAAACTGCAATGTAAACTTGACCGATTTTCGTCTGAAACCCACTGTAATAATACTGACAACATTCACCTCAAACTGAAAACCATGCAATGTGCTCATGAGAGATACATACTCAACTTCACATTGAGAGATCATAGGAAAACACAGTATATTAAAAAAAACGTCAGTCCAAGGAATTAAAAAAAAATCATTAGAAAAATCGAACGGCAACAGGCTGGTCATATTGCAAGAATGTAAAACGATTATTGGACATCATGACTGACAACATAGATCTCCAGAGTTCATGCAAGTAATTGGGGCCAACAGAAAATAAGATGGTATGATGAGCTACAGAAATTCAGAAAGTAGTGACGCCGCAACACCTATGATAAAGAGTTCTCGTGAATCTTGAGAGAGGTCCAAATACGGACGCTAAAAGGCTGATGGTGATTCAAAACAGAGCACATAAAATTACTTTCATGTCATTTAAATATTAGAATGCCTCCCATAAAACTTTTACATAAGTTTAAAGCGAATCTAAATAGTTATTATTTCTGAGAGCTGGAAGTTACAATCATAACTACGATTCTAACGGAAATTTCGCAATCCTTTTCAATATATTTGCAATAAATAAAAGACTTTAAAAGGACAGTTCAGTGATATTTCCCCACATATTCTCTTATACCGGACGTGTCTTTCATTTAATTAAAAATAACACCCTAGCTATATGGAGCATCCAGCTTCAAAACATTGATTTGAGTAATAATTTAATAATTGACGGCCAATAGCTCTATTCAGCTGGATATATCCAGCTATCATAGAAAAACAATTTTACGCATTTATATGATCTATGCGTTCGCTGCATCGATGTTTGTTCGGTAAATCCGTAATCAGTTCGGATCGTTATAGCCGAAAAATCGTTCGATCAGGGTTCGTTATGACAAAGGCTTACTGTAAATACATCAAACAGGAGGTTATTTAAAATTAGGTCTCTTATAGGACCGAATTACATGCCTTCAAAAAAAAAAATGAAAAAGTAATTACATTTTTTTCAATACAAATTTTTTACGGATGTATATACAGAATTACGAACTCATGACGAACTGGAACTCGGTATTTCAGTATATTTCCTATATACTTACATGTTTGTACATCATTATGTCTTCCTCTTTTTCTCTAACAAATTCATGATGAACACTTTGTACGATCTCCTCAAAATCCAGGAAGTATGTAATGCAGTCTGGATAGACTTCACGCTGGACAAGATACATCCCAGTTATTGTCACCTCACGCTATCCCTATGTCAAATATTCAGCAACATTCGTGTTATGGCAACTATAGTTCAAATTCCCAAACAGTAAGTTTGGTTTCACCATCTAAGAAGGGCGGCTCAATGGACGAATTATGGTCAATTTGAAATCTACTTTAGCTATTTTGAATTTTTCAGGAGATAGCTGTCTGGGCGTCGCATAGACTGGTTGATCCGTTGAAATGATTTCGTATCACATCGCTTGTTGGCATGCACTCAAATCATTATCGGAGATAACGGAATGTTGTTTCGTTATAACCTTGGAATGGCAGCTTGATGTCTTCCATGAAAGTGAAGAGGCATTTGTTTAAATGATTATTGGGGATAACAAAACGTCGATTCGTTATAACCTTGATAGGTCTTTGAGGTCTTTTGTGAAAGAGAAGAAGTATATATATATGAAGTATATATATATGAAGTATATATATATATATATATATATATATATATATATATATATATATATATATATATATGTACTTTCTTCAAAAAATGATTTTAAGCAAAAAATTATAAGCAAAGTACATCAGTTGAATCTTTCAATCAAACTACTTACATAAATTAAGATATACAGTGCTCGATATATTAATGACATAATATAGAGCAAAATACTAAAATCAATACGTATTTCTTGATTCAACCATTAGTCAGGAGTAGTAGATTAGTTTTAGTTCTGATCTAATTAGTTTCAAAGTTACAGTTAGAAAGCATTTTATAAGATTAAACGAAATCTATTTCACTACTTGCCTTATCGTCTGTAGGCCACTGTACACAGATGACTGAGCTAAATAAAGGTGTCCGCCGATCCCAAAGAAAAGTAGATTCCAATAGTATGGCTGATACGTGTGAATTGATGCACAGGCCCTTGAAGCTCCCAAAGGGTTTATTTTTCTTCATTTTCCCCCCTCTTTCCCCTTGTTTCATCTTAGTGAAAGTGTATATATCTCTATTTTGTTTCACACCACGTCTTTGAACACTCCCATTTTCTTTCGGGGAAAGGAATAGCAAGAATGTCACCAACAATAAAATGATAGCAATAACAATAATAGATCATTTTTATAATTTTTTCTTTCCAAAAGAGTAATTCCAAGTCTTGAAGTCAGATTGAAGAAAACCGTTATCATCAACCAATCTGCACCCTGTGAAGTGTTGCGCCCACCTTCCATAACTATTGATGCTAAATTGAATGCAGCCGAGCACTCCATTTAAAGAGCAGTGACCAGGCATAAAAAAGAGCCTTCAAAAAGTGACCTACCTTTCCCGACGGTACAAGATAAGGCCAAGCGCAAATGAATGATTATGAGTGTCTATTAATGCATTTTAACCCTTTCTCCATGTATGAATTATGGATTTCTTCAAAATCGTACATTGATATGTTTTCCTGTTCCATTCCATAATTATGTTTGTATTTCAATGTTTTGTCTGAGTTTCTAGAATGGGACAGCACAAACAAGATAGTTTGAGGCTAAATTGCCATATCGATTCTTTCAAGACAACATTTTAAACCTTTACCGACCACTTTTTTAAGGATGTTATTTTTTCTTCAATGAGATAAAAATTCATATTGTTTTTTCATGTTTTACAGAGGACTTATGTATTGACTCAGAACAAAGGCTAAGCTAAAAAGTGGGATGGTGAAATTGCCCCTTCCCGGGTCCCCAATGGAAGTGGGGCCAAAAGTTGTATGAATTGCAGTTCATCCACTAACATTATGCATTTGCAAAGCTCACTATATATTTGAGGGGATCATTCAAGTTGACAGACCCTCAAAAATCTCCGGCTACACTCTTGCACAAGGATATTATCAATTCTTTTGAAATGTGTTTGTATTCTGTCGATCGCATTAAAAAAAACATCAATATAATGTACACCGTTACGGACGTTAGGTTTGCAGTGTCTAAATTTAACCATATTTTTTATTTTTGCCAAACACTTTCACTGCTACATAATGGGAAAAATGAGATTTAAATCCATTCCATTATGTTTTCAACAACGTAACTTTTTTTAATTATCTTAGATATGTATAAACGTGCAGTATGACACCATTCCTGTCAATGATTCATGGATTGCTTCAAAATTAGATATTGATATTTTGTTGTGTCCTAACCTACAATCATGTCTCTGTTTCAGTGTTTTGCATGAATTTCTATTATAGGCCCATCCATAACAAGGCACTATCAGGGCTCAATTATTATTATGATGATTTCAAAAGGACGTCTTAACCCTTTACGAACGACTTGTCGAGAAAAACATATAATTTTTCCAGCAAATGCTCTATCAGCCTGTTTAAGGTACTATCATCAGTAATATTATAGATAACATTGATATATTCATCAATACTGAGCAATGCAAGTTCATAAATTCAGTGTGGACCTTAAAAAATCGTCGAGAAACAGAGTGGGGTAACAATGAAAAATATTGTTTGGGTCCTCCAGTACTAGCTTATCGACATAACTGTGGCACCAGATCAATGACTGGTACTTAGACCTATGAACATGAAGGAATTCTCAGTGAGAGGCAACTGCTTGGTAGGTTTATCTATGTTAGTTATATACAAACGCTGTAATTTGACGAGTCTTACACCTTTCAGCTCCTTCTCATAAAGTCCTTGGCTGGCGCTGCAAATACTATGGAACAAAGCTAAACAGCTTTTGGTCAACTGACTATGAGGTAGGTTGTATGCATCTGAACATAGCATTCATAGGTCAACTGTTCATTGATGGTGGTCTCTAGGAGATAATTCCATCATCAGTAGTCTGAATGTTTTGAAGGAAGCATTACACTCGACCACTGACGATTGTCCAAGAATTACTTATGCATCTTTCCATGAGCTCTACCTTGGGTTGACGTCGAAACCATTTGATTCATCAAGGATCTTCATGCCTGTTTCCGAGATAAGAACGATGATGGTGAAAGCTTTATGTGTTAGAATTGAAGGTTGAATATCTGTAATACTGGACACAAGGGCAGGGTTCCAATAAGATGGCAGTAATCAATCTTCTGCAGTTGCATTTCAAGGATAGCTACCTTGAATTCGTGTCAGTATTGCTTAGACTGATGAGAGCTGACTGCAAGATGGACTTCTTCTGCATCTCGATGCAATTCAGGAAATGGTGCCATTTTTGTAGATGAGAGGTTCAAATACGCTAGGTGTACACTGAAAACTTGGTACGTAGACAAATTTGAAAAAAAACACTTTAATTTGTTCCACTTGAATTTATTAGTTTGTCTCGAAGTATATTCACCCGTTCGTCGCGACAAACCTATCATTTTTGGCGTGATAAATTAGAGTAGTTTTGGAATCTACGTTATATTTTTTCATTGTATCCTTGTCTATATCCCCGAGTGAGGAAGTTAGATTAGAATGATCCTGCTACGTACCAACATCTGAAGAATGGCAAATCAGTTGTTAGAAGAAGGAATGAAACCACATTCAGACCCTTGAAGTAGATCATATACTGAGAGGCTGAAGGTGATGGTGTGGTAATTGGATTCACACTTCAGGAAAAGTGCCCTGCTACGATGGCTTCTGATCAGATGTGTAGCTGGAATTCACTCGATTATGCCTCTCGAAACGAGGCAGCAAAGATTATGAGTAGCTGGGGAATGTGAGAATGACTATGGATGTGTCCGTTGTGTCTAAAGAAGGAGGATACATCCAGAGTCAGTGCCAGAATCCATTTGATCTCATAGTTTCAAGATGACTGGTGGCAAAGAAGCAGATGCTGCTGCCGAGGAATCACTCTGTTCATAACCAGTGAACGCAACGACTGCCTAAGAACATTTCGTCTAAGGAAGATTAGTGGAGGAAAAATAAAATGTTCTTAAATATCATAAGGCATTCAAGGTGTGACAAGGGGAGAAGGATCACTTCATACGCTTGCTGACAGCTGCAAAGACCAGGGGGCAGTTTAGGAAGACTAGCAAAGACAGTTACGGCAAAGATATCAGAATCAATGACCTGACAACGATCTACCATGTGGTAATGACGATGGCAAATTCATAGTAAATAGAATGACCATGATTCGAGCTTTCAATGAGAATAATCCAAAATCATCCAATGACATGGAAAAAAATTATCACCAAAATGTTGATTCACGTCTTATAAGTCGTACCAGTCAAGAAAACACGATCATATTAGTGTTTGACAGACCCAACTGCGTTTCATCAGTCGTCTGGTTAGCGTCTGATTTGAGCTTTAAACATAGACATGCCCCACTGCTTAAAACCAATACATCAAAAGAGAAGAAAAAAACAAAAACAGGACTGTGCTACACTTCAAGCAACTTTTGACGGAGCTGGGAACAAACAACATTTGGAGAAATTGGTTAGCACATACGTAGAGCACAATCCTGAAGATAATATCCCAAGCAGAAAGGTGTTTATACTTGCTGAAATGTTCAAAGGTGGTCAGAGGGTGATTAATTATCTTGCGATGGTCCTGGAGCTATCTATGAGTATTTCAGTCGTCAGGTAGAGGCCAATACAAGGTGATTCTGAATTCAGTACATCATAGAGTATCACCGAACGATTAACCAGACTGATGACATAGATATTCTGGTCATTCTCCTTCACTATTATAGCTTAGGGAATGATGACCACTGAAGTTTACATACATGTAGAACATGCTGACAAGTTAATGATTCAAGAGTGATACGTGTCTTTCCCCATCAAGATGTATGTCAGTGTTAGTTATAGGTACATCTTTGACTGGTCGTGATACGACCAACTTTATATTTGGTATCAGAGAAAAATATTGAAGCCAGATGTATCCCCACCCTAACTGTCGGGAAAAGAAAAATAAATGCGTCGAGAAATTTTTTTAATAAATCTCTGAATTTTATAGTTTTTGAGTAAGTGATATGTAATTTGGGAAGTTGTTAAACATAACGCTTAACTCTCCTAAAATCAGTAAATGTGTTTATGAATTATATTGTATACGTTTTATGAAATTGTATACCCAGATCTTTGTGTTTTATTTTGGTAAAAGATTATCTTAGCTATATTTGAATTAAGATGCAACCCCTTGCGTTGGCAGATAGTCTTCTGATTTACTTTCAATCTTATTTTCAATATTCAAGAATTTCTACGAATATTCTTGGTAATTTAAATAAAATATCCTAGTAGCTGTTGGATGAAAATTTAAAAAAAAAATAATTAAATAAATCGTTGTTATCGTCATGGTGAATCCATGTAAGTTATCTGTCCCTATGTTTACATTTAACTGATATGCTTTAAATTGGTTTGATTAAATAAAAACAAATATCAAAGGAATTTATGATATTTCTGAGCCTCTGAGATAGGGACCAAACTGGGAAATTCGGGGTCAGGTAGATTTGTCAACTCAAAGGGCTTTTTCCGAACATATACTGAGCTTTGTTATCGTATAATGTTACAACAAATGCAGTATGTGAATTAATATTCATTAAACCATTGGCCCCACGAAGTCCATTTTGGTCCTAGCATGGCGGTTTTATGTCTTCTTCCTCAATGTTTTCCTACGCTCCTGCTCTCAGACACTCTGTTGCAACAGCTGCTGAAAAACAGGAGAGAAAATATAAATCATTATCGTTTAGAAAAGAGGATTCATAAGCAGAAAATCCTTAAAAACTCGTTTGTGAAAAGTTGAAATGTTTTCCTTGAAGCATCAATATGGTGATTCAGCTCCCACCGTGTTTTGTTTGTGCTGGGGTCGAAATGCATGTTTGAACACCTTTGTTATATAAGTACAAGCCGTACTATTCAGTGATAAATAACCATTCCCCTGATTTGAGACCGGTTTCATTTTGTTTTACCATTTTTCACTACCTTGGCCGCTGCACCTTTACCTTTGATGTGTAGCATAAGGCGATCCTATGCCGGACAAATACGTCGAAAACAACAGCAGTCGTTCGGTCCACCCAACTTGAAGTCAAGTGGTATGACTTCATAGCAAATAACAATGTCCTAAAGAATACCAGCATCATGAGAATCTGGGCTACGCTACAAAAAACAAACCCCAAACAATTGCATTAGACAATGTTTGCAGGACAGTAAAACAGAAGGGCGTCAAGAAAGTGAAACAGGACCCTCTAAAGCAAACCTTCATCTCCTGCAGAATGAGCGACCCAAAGTAGACAAACATTCAAGGCCAACTTCTCTGTCAGATCCTCACAAGGAATGGGGGCAGCAGAAAAAACTCAAACTCGGTGCGGTCAAAAATTTCACAAAAAATGGATTTCTCAATACAATCCAAATATTAGCGCTCGTATGGGTGTCATAGGGTTAAGCATATATGTATATTTGTGCGTTCAAATTGCATGTTGTATTTAAGTATATGTATTTTGAATTAATCAAATAAACATAATATATACATAGATAAAGACAGACAGACGGACAGAGAAGGAGAGAGAGCGAGAGAGATTTATTGTTAGATAGAAGGAGAGAGAGAAAAATCTTGTGAAGTTTGTTTTTAACTCGGGAACCTGTTAGGCAGGTGTTTATGTTAACATTTAGAGGTAATATATCCTTGAATAGTTACAGTCCGATTCATTTGAATACAAATGAGACGAAAGTAAAAAGTAACAAACGAAAAAATAAGTTTGCTAATGAGAAGAAGATAAACTAGAACGCAGAAAAATCAATAGATCATTAGATAAATTCATATTTTGAATGTGTATTTGGAACAATTTTTTAGTATTTCCTTTTCTGCAGTCAGGTGTTTATTTGTTCTGCAACTGACTTGAGGAAAAGCTTTCACCACTTTGGTCTATCCAGAGACAGCTAAAAATCAGAAGGGAAAGGGACTTTTCTTTTTTTCATACTTGAAAACTCTATTTGATACTCAAAGTGCCGATTTTGCAAGAGAATGAATATGATAAATAAGCTTAATAGAAGCATAATTGATTATAGCTGATATAGAAAAATCGGTAATTTTTTTGAAGGGGTTCAATCAAGCATCATGCAAAAGATATGATTTATCAGACACTCCCATTCTGAATTTGGCCATTTCAAATTGCTAAAAGTGGCTAAATACGTATTTTTAATGGCTAATGAGTTGACTTAATTTCTAGGTAAAAAAATAACATCGATAAAAGCCGAACCTACATACTAACCCTAATCCCAAATCTACTTATTAACTCTATGTATCCATCCTAATATCAAACCTACCGACCACTCCGAACTCAGAACCTACAAAATAACCCTAACCATTAAGGGATCATTTCAAAGATAAAAATTGAGAGGGAGTCATTTTTCGAATCTTGCAAAAGCGAGGGTTATTTTTCCCTCCCTTCCAGGTGAGAAAAAGCTAGGACAACGTTTTGTTTTTTATAGTTTGTTTTTTTCAACATTTAGCCTTTTTTTTTTTTTTTTTACATCAACACTTTGGAGATTACTCCACTTTTCATTAACCTCATTGCCCTTGTGATCCCTTTGTTTACATTAACCCTTTTTAAATATAAGCCCAAGTTTTACATTATGTACCCCGTATTTCCATTTGCCCAATGTTTTTTTTACACTAGCCCAAACCCGTCTTTTCCTTCAACATTAGCCTGCCTTTTCTTTTCTATCAATGTAACGAGAGATGCGTATTAAATCAGTTTTAAAACAAATTAAACGAAACGATATCTGATTCCCATCTATCTATCTCTCGATTTGATAAATTTCTTTTTTTGGGACAGCAAATTACTCTGCTTGTTCACGTGGGTATTTAGACTAGTGTACTGTAACCTAATAACGAATGAGTGAATTATTTATAACGAATAATAAATCAGAACCGGTGAGAGAAGATAACAAATCCCTGTAAAACTAGCTTGGTGCACTTCTTGGAGAAATTGATGATATTCACATCAAATAAGCGTGAAACCAATTCTGCCCAGAAGTTCAGTGTAATAATGATTGCCGTCTCTTTTTCTTCCTCAACCCCACACATATCTCATATATGCAGGAAAATATATGAGAATAGTCTGGTGTGGTAAATAAGTTGTATATTTCCCGCCGTCGCTAGCGGTGGCTGATCAGGTCCAACTCAAAGCGTTGATTACGACTGATAATTTCAAGGCTGGTAGGCAATCTTACCTATCTGGATCACTGATATTACACAATTTCCACACCATGCAGTTGACTTTGTGACGTGACATGTCAAGACTGTTGTCAAGACTTTCCCCCTCTCTCTGTCTCTGTCTCTCTGTCTCTGTCTCTTGCTCCATCCAAAGTTCTGAAGGAAAGAAACAGATCTATAATGAGATTGGCTGCGCTAGGGTTGAACTACCATGCTTCATCAAAATCTTAAAGATAACCAAAACAGAATTCATTTCTCTCCATCATTTTATTCCCAAACTAAGTATCCCATTCCAAGTCATTTATAAGCAGTTCTTGTAAATGAGATCAGCAAACTTTAGCAAAACAAATCGACCTGACTTGGGCTTTAAAAGTGGGGGGGAATTCGCCATCGGTTATAGTGTACGTCACTGTCTAATTGTTATTCGTGCGTATGTGCAAAAGTGGCTAATTAGGGATATGGATTCAAACCTTCCTGAAAGACAATGGGTTGAAGTGAACAAGAGCAGACAGTCAAAATATTACCTCTTTTTACTGATTACATCTTCTTAGCTGATAACCGCAGCACTACCTTCCAGAACCTAGACTGGGAAAATAAAAGAATCAGAATAGATGGCGAGTACCTAAGCAACTATAGATTTGCAGATGATATCGCCTTTCTTGCTGGGAAACTTCATGACTTCTAGATGATGCTAGACAGATTGAACGTAGGAAGTTCTTCACATAAACTTTTGTAAAACAATTGTCATTCACAACGAATATGTTGAAAACAAACACGTAGCAATCAAAACCCAGACGCAGAACTGGAGAAAATAGACCACTACATCAACCTATGACAACGAATCTTCATGAAATTTTCAATAGAAGAAGAAATCAAGCTAAGAAGCTCACTAGGTCGGAAACTTGAAGAAATAAAGAGAAAAAAAGAATATATCCAACTCATACGATATAAGCGACAAAGGTGAATAGCAAACATTTGACAAAAGATATGAAGAAATGGACAGTATCAGTAATGAGGTACTTTCCTATGATGGGAAAAGAAAAACATTCAAACAATGGACTGAGGATTCTTATGCTGAAATATAAATATCTACAGCCAAGTGATGACTCAGACTGTATACGATGAGGATGAACAGTAGCAGAGGGGTCATCAGCATAATCAGATGTATCCAAAATGTGCAAGCAAATAATGAAGGCATTATAAAAAGCACCCAAAGCAGTGCGACGAAAAACAAGAGAAACAGCAAACAAAGGAGCAGCAAAGCAAACAACAAGGAAAGAAAAATGGTAACAGAACTAACCACACGCAGATTTCAAAAGATTCTACAAAATACCACAGATGAAAGATCATGGATATGGCTCAACGAATTAAACCTGAAGAGAGAAGTGGAATCGCTCGTCTTGGCGGCCTAAAACAAATTCATCGGGAATTTATGACATGGCAAAGATCACAAACAAATAGCACATGCCGTCCCTATGAGGAGAAGGATGTGACTGTAAACCACATAACCATTTAGTGTTGTGAACTAACCCAGACAGGTTACAAGAATAGAGAGGACAGAGTAAAAACAGTTATAGACTAGGAGCTGAGCGAACGACAATGCAGATAAATGGTATTAGAGCAAATAGGAAAAAGACCAGGAAAATAGAAGTCACATGTGACTCTGGGATTTTGACATCCAAACTTGCCATCCTATCCAAAAAAAAACCCCTGGCAATGGTAGTCACGGACAGGCGAAAGAGAGTCTGCCAAATGATAAACGTGGTTGAGTCTTCGGACCACAGAGTGAATATGAAAGAGATTGAAGAGCTAGAAAATATCATGACTTAGCCTTAGGCCTGAGGAAGGTGTGGAACATAAATGCCAAGTAGAGTATGTTCACTCAGAACAGTGTCAAAGGTAATAAAAACGAGATTTTAGGAACTTAAAATGAGAGGAAGGATTGTGACTACACTGCCTGGGTCTGTGCAAATACTGAGGAGAGTACTGGAAAGATGAGATCTGCGACCTCTTGTCGGCAGCGATGAAAAGGGCATGATTGAGACTGTAAAAATCATTGCGCTGCTATTTTACGTGAGGATAATGATAGGACAGTTGAAAACCTGGAGAGTGACTGCCACACAGCCCTCAACGATAACCACCAGGCAACTTATGTGAAAATGCAAGTGATGATGATGATGATGATGATGATGATGGTAACAACGTATATCATAATGGTCAAATTTCTGTTATCATGTTTGATTATTTGTTATCATAACACAGAAAAAACATCATAGGCAGTTTTGTTAGCGGCATATATATATTTATATAATGCTCTATAACTTAGAAAACAATTTCCATTCTAATTTCCTGCTAATGTAATAATATTGTAGGGTCTGCATTGTTGTTAACCACGATAATAATCATTCGATCTGTGTATGTTTGTTCGTGTATTTGGTATCAGCTTTGAAAGAGGGGAAGCAATGCGAACATAACTAATTGCTGTGTAGAAGAATGGTACCCGTGAAATAGAGTAATGTTCATTTTGAAAAAAAGTGATATTTCAAATACATTTTCATATAAAGATATTATTGCCACGAATATAGAAGTATCAATATTTCACGGGTATAATTACTTCATGCAAAAATCATGAGTCTCTTCATTTCTCTTCTATTCGTATTTTCATCATAAACATTCTCACTTTTTTCGGAATGAAACATTTTTTTTAAATTCTGGCTTGTATGTTAAGGAACTTTTTGAAACTTTCTGATCAGAATGCATCAACGTTTGAAGTACAATTTTTGCTTTAGGACCAATCATAAGTTCACTACAGAACTTCAAATTTTGAAATGGATTAAAATATTTTAAAATGAGCACTTTTTAAAAAATTCTGTTGTCCATAGTCAATAGTTGCAGGATTTTTTCTCCGAAAAGTCTGCCGATATTTCATTGCAAATTGAGTTCTTTTTTTCGAATTTCAAAGCAATTTCTTAAAATATTTGCCATTCTTCAGCAATTTCTCTTTCTCTATGCAATAGTTCCATAGTTTAAGTAGATTTTACAATAAATATCTACATTGTTTTGTCTCTAATTCAAACCCTTCAGACAATAGGGCACCCTTTTGTTATTTTTCTTTTCTTTTATAGATTATACCTAATCGAGTTAGGAAAAGGTGAAATGTCCTCGGAAGGGATGATGCAAGAAGACGTTGAGAAACGACAAGAAGAAAAGCGATAGATAAGAAAAAGAGACGAACATTTCCAGAATGAGAGGAAAAGGTAAGAGAGATACAGACGAAAAAAAGAGATGACTGAATGAAGAGGAAATAGCAAGGGGAAATAAACGGTACGGGAAAGGGTTGAACGCCTTTGAATGAGGGGGAAAATATCACAGCTCTTGGCTCAAATGTTTAAGGAGTAGATACATAAGAGAATGGTACGGCATGTAAGTTAATGCTTGCAGAGATCCCAGAATGGATAATTGAATGGACAACTCAGAATAAGTGCAGATAGATGCCCTGCCTGCAAATGATATGGAATATACCAATTGTACTGATCGACAGAAGTATCTATTACTCATCATAAGACCAAATACTATTCCAACAAAGAAAAAGGTGTCAAGGGAAAATCAAAAGAACAAGTGATCTGCTATTCATTGATCGGAAAATACTGAAAAAAGGTTAAGGCAAGAAAGAAAAACCAACCCATGGCATGGATAAATTAAAGTAAGATTTACAATATGACCCCCATCCTTGGATAATAGAATATCTAAAGATGTTTAATCTCTTAACAAGCGGGGAAATTCACTAAGGACAAAGGAGAGCAGGAGAGTGGAAAGTTCCTAGCAGAACAGGTATTCTATGAGAAGAATCGCTGTTCCCACTATAATCATTCTCCATAGAAATGATACCGCTGTATATGTATTGCGAAAGTCTATCGGGGCATACATATTCGTCCGTTGGAGGAGAATATCAATCACCTTATGTATATCGATGATTTCAAATCTTTGCTAGAAACAACAAAAAAAAAAAAAGCAGATAAAAGCCTGATACAAACTGGCGGGATTTTCAGTTAAGACATAGGAATGGATTTCAACATTGATTAATGTGCAGTGCCGTTGATGCACGAAAAGGGGAAAGAGTAACAACCGAGAGAATCGAATTACCAAACGAGGAAACCATCAGAGCGTTCAAAGCAGAAGAAAGCTGAAAATACCTTTGGTATTTAAAAACAGAGACATTCAAGCAGAGTGAGATGGTCGGAAAATTAGATTAAGAATACCTCAGAAAAACAAGAAAAATTCGAAAAGCCAGATTCTATAGCAGAAACTAGATCATAAGATTGAATACGTGGGCAGTTTCCATTGTAAGATGCCTCGGACAAACGACTCGGAACTCAAGAAAATCGATGACAATGAATTAAGCCTTGCACCCGAGAGATGATTTCGATAGATCATATTAAAGAGAATGGAGGGAAGAAGAGGACTTATTAGCATTGAGGATTGCATTGAATCTTCAATCGAAGGACTAGAAAATTACACAAGACCGTGTGATGAATGATTTAAATACAACAGCCTGAAATACAACCATTGGAGAGACTAAAAAACCAATGGAAAGAAAGACTATACGGGCATATCAGAAGAAAAAAATAAAAAAATATTTCAGATCCATATCGAGGTGATCTGCTGGATACAGCGTGAAGGGCTGTATTTTGACCGTACAAACCAATAGCACATGCACAGATCAGAATCTAAAAGAAGGAAATACTAGGATCTTGAAATTCAAACGATCACCAAATCAAGGCCAGAGGACCAGAGCTTGTAGGATTGAACATGCGTTTTGCTCTAGCAGCTGACCACGATTTGAAGCTTAATGAAGGAGAAAAGTTCAATAAGTATCTAGCTAAGAGGTTATGGAACACGAAAATGACAGTAGTGCTAATAGTGGTTGGGGCCCTGGGAACAAACCCGAATAATCTTGTGAATATGTCAGAGATACTCAGAATTAGGGGACGAGATAAAACAATCGAAACAACTGAGCTACAGAAAGCAGCTATACTACCGAAGAGGGAGCATTGGTGCAAAATACTTCCTGTGTCTTGATCTCCAGTGAAAGCTACCAGTCACTGCTGACGTGAAAGTTCAACGAGGACACTGATAACAGTGAGAAAAACGCATAAAATCTTCTTTTCTTTTTTTTTCGATTATTTGAGATTCAAATAGAGAACACAATCGAAGCAAGAAAAACCGATCTAATTGTCATGAAAAAAATGAATAATCGTGGTTTCATTATTCATGAAGACCTGTGTGTGTCACACCGAAAGAAAGCGAGCAGTTAGATGTGTTTATTGACTTTGCCAGAGAATAGGAAAAATGTTACATGAAGTTGATAGTTGTACTAATCGTAGTTGGAGACCCGAAAATGTGTTCGTGAGCCAAGCTGAGAGGTTGGAGGAAGTGAAAATCCAGACCAAAGCACTGCATGAATACTGAGGAAAGTCCAGGTGTATTTATGAAACTTGTTGTCACTCAGCCCCTCAGAGGAATCCACCAATAACTACTGGTGTGATAATTTAAAAAGCAAAAACTACGAACAACTGTATATAGCTTTGAGTTTTCTCATAGGTTAATAATAAGCTCAGGATGGTCTGGCTCAATACGACAATAGAATATCACGACTGGGACCAATGATGTTCAAGACAAGTTTGCAACCAATCGTTATACGAAAGAAGCACTGTTATAAACAAGGAGAGAGAGAGAGGGGGGAAAGAGGGGAGAGAGATCCAGATACATAGATACTACCATATATATCGGACAAACGTCGAATTAAACTTTCAATAGCAATAAATGAAGGTCAATGCTAGATTTTTGACACACGTAAAACTATACGTTGTACAATCAGAATTTAGGCATAGGTCGTTGTTGCTTTATTCTGTAGAAAAAAACTTCGCAAAAATCTAAGATTTAAATTAATCAAGTAGAAAAACAACGAGAAAATGAAGAAAAAGAAGAAATACTCATGACTTCCCAAATTGTTTTTCCCCTCTTAATTTCTCCAGTACACTTGTCAGTATGTATTATACATGGTTGGGTGCTTATGAAGAAATTATGTCAACCTATACTGCAGATCAAAATATATCCTATATAGAGTTCGGACATCATAATTAGGTAGAGATCCGATAACGTTTTCCAGTGTCACATTTTAACGTACAGGCGTTAAATTGAAACAACTTTTAATCATCCTTTTTCTGATAACGCTTTTCAAGATAAATGCACGATACCACAAAGGGGATAGATCAATTGAACTTCAAGTGTTTTGTTTTGCTTTCCCGCTATCATCTAAGGCCGTTTATACGAAGGTTTCAATGGAATGAAGTATTCTGTTAAATGTCTTCTACATCGTTAAACCTGAAGCGGCGAAACATGTTTGTATCAATATATTTCGTGAATCACTTTATACCTAAAACAAATTAATTATCCTAATCTAAATCTGGATATTCTTTGATTCTGCTTTGTTTTACTCGTCCATGATCCGTCAGTTCGTTAATCGTTATCATAAGTGTGCAACAGCAAGCTCAGCTGATGGCTGATCCTGATACTATAAGTGATAGGCATGGTAGGAGGAGAGAAGGGAAGAAAATGGGGTTGAGTTGTTCATTAGATGGTAGGAAAGGAGATAGGAGAGAAGAAGGTTAAGTATTTGAATAAAAGAACAGAGTGGGTAAGGAGAGAGAAAAGAGAGTTACCTATCTGGAGAAAAAAAAAACAAAGGAGTTTATTCGATGGCTGCTACTGATACTAAGTGAGAGACACAGCTTTTAATATATATATATATATATATATATATATATATATATATATATATATATATATATATGTATATATATATATATTCAAACAACACACATACCGGATCAAAAAATGAAATCAAAGTATAAAAGATAGAGACAACCGTCTTGGATTCACCTCTACACCAATGTGATTGTCGTCAGTTGATGTAGAAGGTTATCAAGATTTGGCATCGTCTTCAGTAGATGATCTTCCCGACGTGAAACACCGGTACTCTTCCTGATATTGTACACTAATCAGACACACCTCCCCATGAGCTTGTGCATATGAAAAGTCTCCAAATTATTTTTTGTAGATTTGAAACAGAATTACTCCCAAACACTTTACTCTTCAAGATTCTTCATTGTCAAACTTGGCTTGATGCATTTTTCTTTTGATATTTTTTTTTACCGAGGATCAAGGTCACTGCAATATGGTACGTGGATGAGGGCAAAATGAAGAAAACTTTGGTGTCAAGACATGGCAGAGACTACCGCAATCC
>OY735203.1:51185403-51232903 GCA_963457665.1 Thysanoteuthis rhombus | reverse complement strand
AACAAAAAAAAAACATATGAAAACATCCATTAGTAGTCAATAGAATATTTTTCTCCAAGCACACAGCAATGCAAATATCTGTTATCAATATGTATAAGGTGCTATTTGTATACGTTCATTTCCTATGCGTCATCATTTTTGGTGGCATGATAAATTGGCACATCAAATTAATTTGAAATTGAACACGATACAAGGAAGTTTGGATTTATTCCTTTCTCAACAGCAATGGTATTGAAGACACCAACGAATGGAAACTTGAATTAAAAACAGTTTCATTTTCTCTGTTTCATACCTTTCTTGCTAACATTCCCAGAACAGAATTGCTATTCGAGTAGTGAATTTCCTTCGCTAATGACTAACTCTGCCTTTCATTCTTTCACCCAGAAATGTTTTGAAAACCTTTATCGTACAAATTAAAATTAATTTTAAAACCAATCCTGTTTCAAATCAACGTTAAAAGGAATCCTAGCTGCATCCTGTGTGAACAAAATAAGCTTTCCCTCAGCATTTCTCAGATATCCTCAACAATTCATTAAACATTTCCTCTTTTTGTGTGTATTTTTCCACCTTAAACGGAGGACAGGGTTTGAAGTTCTTGGAGAGAAAATCAGATGAACTATGAAGAAATTAGGGTCCAGGCACAGAAAAAAAGTTGCAAGGTCAAGCTTTGAAGAGGATCCACCGACAACGTGAACTGAAATATGCAAGACTGTCAAGCGTGGGATGTGGAATGTCGGAGAGTCGTCTCCATAAACGTGAGGAAATTCAACCTCAATGGACCAGATAGCGTCCTGCATTAGTATCATGACCTACGATTACCAAAGTCAGCCTTTCTGTATCTTGTTAGTGAAGATGATGGAATTACCGTTTGGGCACTCCAATTTGTTTACAAGCGGCGAAAATCAACGTCATGCGTTGGTATTTCAAGGAATGTAAATTTTGATGGTGAAGGTGTTTGGATCGGTGGTCAGCAGTTCATGTTCAGCTGAATAATGCTCTTGTTCATACTGGATGAGTTATTCGATCACATCTCCAAGAACAAGGCATAAACATTTTAGTCTGGTGAGCCAACTCACCAAATCTCAATATTATTGAAAATGCAAGGTGATGTTTGGATGGATGGGTTTTTGAAGGTTGGAGACCTTTAATCCGCTGTAGAAACTCAAAACTGTCACTTTACAAGTTTGGTATGATTGCTCCATCACTTGGTTCAAAGCATTCAAGATCGTATTTCCCAAGTAATTGAAAGTAATTGCGATGCAACAAAGTATTGACAATAAAACTTTCTATAAAGAAATAAAATAAAATTCCCAATGAAATCGATGAAATTGTCAATGAGTTTAATTTTTTGCTGGACTTGGTAATTAGCCGATTTATATCCCTGATCTAAATTGTTAAATCTAACCTTTTTTTGAAAGAACTTGGTTAAGTCTATGTGTATATCTTATGATCAGGCCGACTGCTCGTATAATTAATTTAAAAGATTAAAACAATGAGTTAATTGGAAATGTTAACCTAGGTTGAAACTTTTGTGGTATATATATATATATATATATATATATATATATATATATATATATATATATATATATATACACGTGTGTGTGAGAGCGCGCGCGTGTACACTTGCATCGCAATCCGAAAGTCTTAGGCCACGTCGAAGTATTGTAAATTCATCACATTCATAACTGACAGCTCATGGATTTCTGTTTGACATCGCGATTATATATGCGAGGTATAAACTGTTTTCAATGATTTCCAAAACCATTCATCATTTATATAGCAGGCCCTATGAATGAGTTGGGGTGTTTGACAACCGTCAAGTGTTTTGGCTTCATAACATTGTTGGTTATCTCCCTGAGTGTCCTACTGTTAATATGCAATTGTTCTCAACGGCATCTATTCTTTCGATATATGATTTAGACTGTCACTAAAAAAAAAACGACGTAATTTTAACTTTTTTGTGAATAAAAATTGCATTGTAATTTTTCAAAGGAACGAGGATATTTACGGTGAAAATGGGTGAGAAAATGAGCCTGTGAGAAATCGTTGAGGCGCTTGGAATTTCAAGAATATGCCCAAGGAAGAAGTTCCAAGGGGTCATTGATATCAGGCGAATGTGATATTTTGAGTATGATGGGGCTCCGTGTTAGACATCATGTTCAACACATCTGAATGCTATTTTAACCATATGTTTATCAATCATATATATATATATATATATATATATATATATATATATATATATATATATATATATATATATATATATATATATATATGTATGTATGTGTGTGTGTGTGTGTTAATGATTTTATTCATTTAGATTCAACGTAAATCCATGTTCATGTAAACAATCATAGATATGTATTTTCATATGCATATGTAACTAAGTACGTGCACACACACACACACACACACACACACACACACACACACACACACACACACAAACACACACACATACACGTATATATGAAGCCCGGGCCAAAACCACGACGACAAGATCACAACACTTGACCCATAAGAAACCACAGTGACCCCAGTGTTACATAAACTTCGTATGTCTTGGAGGGTCTTTTTTATGGATTTTTTTTTCCTAATTTCGTTGAGTGTACTTATTGACATTTACTGAACATCTGGATGCAGTCACGTGACCTTTGGTCAATTTCCCTTCCCAGTATGTTCAATATCCCCCACTATGTTCTCCAAACGGGGAATGGATCTGGGTTCTTATGCTAAGTTGGACACCGATGCCTAAAACCCAAAAGTTTCAGTAATTAAGGACAGTAAACTTTTGCCTGATCTCATATTCTGAATGCATAAACTTGTAAAACTTTTTTTAATTATGCATGCCAAAATAAGGATGATTTATTCTTTGGATAACCTTTCAACTTTTGTAAATTACTATTCCTTATTTATTTCTTTTATACGACTTGCACATTCATCAAATAACCTTTCAGCATTTTTAATGAACGTATCTTCCTATTTTCTTTAAATAGCACTCACTTTTATTTTTCGAATAAATTTTTTACTTTTTAGCGGTTAAAAAAATTAATGTTTTGGAAGTATGAAAATGAGTATCGTATGAAAGAAATAAACAAAAACAAACTATGTTTGGCATCACTTTTTTTATCTACAAAATTTTAAAAAAAGCTTTGAAAGTATATATTCTGAATATGAGACCAGGTGAAAAAAAAGGTATATGCTCTCACCAGTCACAGAAAATTTGTTTTTTTCCTCTCTCCAGTTTTGCACTTTAGGAGTAGAGGGTTTCGCCTGGGGCTTTTGTTCTACGCCAATATATATATATATATATATATATATATATATTCTGGAAAAAATAGAGTGTAATGGGAAACTACCATGAAAGTCTGCCAAGCACGATTTAGTTATCGATTAACAAGCAAAAATAGATTTAGCAGTATTTACTTGTCCTATCTTAATCATTGATATCTTGAAAAACTTTACATAATCAACCACGCATCCACAAAAACTGAGATCGCAGAGAGATAATACAATTATCATTAAACCTGACATGATTTTTTGAATACAAAATTACAGTCAAAATATTCGGTAGCTTATCTCAATATACCAGGTGTACTATATTCTTTGTGAGATAATTTGTCTAAAATAAAATAGAATTTGAAATGATGAAGATTTCTGGGTTTATAATTTGGTGCTTATTCTGAGTTTTTCTTTCATCTTCATGCGATTGTTGTACTTATTTTTCATCCATTTCTTTACTGGATTTTATTTCATTATTCTTCAACAGGGCTATATCAGGGTGAATGATTGTGTTTCAACACTCTTTATGTAAGGGAAAGCTGACAACCTTGAAGTTAGCATTCAAATTCATCTATTCGCCTGAGCTTGTACAACTATCATGCTCAACCCCAGATAGAGAGATCACAAAGCAACTCTGTATATGAGAACAGGAGTTCAAAATTTCATATAATCCACAAGAAAAATTAAACAGCAATGGTTTAGTCATGTTACAAGAATGCCAGACAGCCACTGGACATCTTGACTCACAGCACGGACCCCCAGAGATTACACGCGAAACCGCGACCGACAAAATATTAAATAGCGTAGCGAACTAGATAAGTTTAAAAAGTACTGACTCCGTGACGCCCACGACGGAGAGGTTTGGCTGATCTTTGGGAAGGTCTATGTCAAGCGACGGGTGCTAAAATGCTGCTGCTGCTGCTGATGATGATGATGACGATGACTCTTCCAGGTGGTGTAGATGTTTAAAAAGTATCCTACCCATGCAGTGAACCTTTACAATTCATTGATTTATTCGTGTATTTTCTCTTCTCTTTGTTTTGTTTTCCTTTGTTTTGATAACAATTGTTAGGATCCGTTTGCATCAGCCAATATAACCTCGATAAAAATATGTTGTAAAAAGTATCAATGATTTCATCATGCCTCTTGAAACCAGGTCAGAGCCAGCACTACGGAAATTCACGAACTGATAGCCAACACGCTATATCTTGGCCTAGAATGCTCACCCCACTTCACACTCCTTAATTAAACCTTTCTTGCCTTCTCTCTCACTATCCTCCTACACCCACCTAACTACGCCTCAACCTCTCTCTCTCTCTCTCTCTCTCTCTCTCTCTCTCTCTCTTACTCGTGTACTAATCCCCTTTCTCGTTTTCTCCTTCCCCTCTTTCCTTAGTTTTTCATTATTGGTAATTTCCCTAATTTCATCCATGTATTAAATAAGTTGCTGATCTATTTACCGTGTGTTCCACACTAAATGTACCTCGAGTAAAGTCATTAAGATGTTTTTGTATTTTACTTCAGTGGTTGTCGTGAAAGGTTACTAAAGCTCATCGTTAATTTTCTACAATAAAAGCTGTTAATGTTTTGTTTCCTTTTTTTTTTTTTCATTCCTTATAATTCTGTATTCGTCAATAGTACAGATTCCATAAACGATTCCTGTCTCACAGGTTAGAGCAATTTTTCATGACCAACCAACACACAAGGTTAAATTTGAACTATACGATTGCAGGCTTTAACAAAGAACTTTTCAGTGAAGTAAGCGTGGGCATCTTCAATAAGAAGCTTTAAATTCGATGGCTTTGTAAAATGATGTCATTCCGGTCCTTTTATGAGATGTCTTCCATTTCCTTCATGGCTTGACAATATTTTTCGACTTTCGCATTTTTGATAATGTCATTGATTCATAACAAACCGATCCATTGACATGTGTGTGGGTGAAAAGTCTCGATTCATTACACGAACAAATTATTTACAGGATTTTTTTTCGGCCTTTGAAATGTCTATTCTTTCGATATCTTTTGACTTGAAAAAAATCAGTTATCAGTATAAACACAGTACACACTCATACACACACTCACATGCCTGTGCGCATGCATATACCAGTGAACAGTGGCGGATAGCAAATGTTCATGTCATTTGCGTAGTAATGTAATTTCAAGTATTTTTCAATCAATTCATACCAATGATCTCCTTAATGGCAATATATCTTCCTAGTTACAAATGATTAATCAACAACACTTTTGGACATTTATAATATATTAAAAACAAGTGAATAATGTTTCAATAATTTCAGATGATTCTTTTTTTATGACACCTATGTGCCTTTTTTGAATATTCCAAGATACTTTCACTCTATCAAAATACTTGCATTAACTCCAAGGAAGAAAGATTTAAATTTGATAACACTCTGTAGAATGTATTTTTGATATATTTCTACTTACACTACACGAACTACTTAGAAAAAAGATAACTCAAATGAGCGTACACTTTGGCATTGTCCATGATATTTTGAAACTTCTGCACATAATTTCTTCATATCAGGTCTTTCAAACCCTGGGCAGTCCCGCACATACCCTCGACCAAATATTTGTTTCCGTTATAAATTAGAGAGAAAAAATTTGCAAGCAATTTTTTCTTTGAAACTCTAAGGTCTTCGCTTCCTCTGTTAAATTGTCAATTTTCAGAACAATTAATTCCAAGCTTTTAGGAGGGTTTTCTTTTTCTATTTTGTCAATTTAAAATGAAACTATAGTACTAGGCTTGACCTGGAGCGTGCCCGAATATTCGACTAAATCGATTATTATAGCTGCAATAGTGAGCTGGCTTGCCCACGGTGTGTGAGAGTCCCAAAATTAGATTAGCACGTTAATTATAGGCTAATTCAAAATAATTCAGTTTGCGATGAGACAAATATTCTATTGTACCCATTTTTCTTTCAAAATCTTTCACGGTGCGTGTGTGCGATTTTGTGACGACAGAGACAAGTGAAACGATCCAAGATTTTTGTTAAAAGCTATTCCTCGGCCGGCAACAGGGATGCATAAAACTCTTAAAATCAACTGATGATCAGATTTCAATGGAATTTTCAGTAATGTTTGTGTAATCCGTGAAATATCTGTAAAAGAGTATTTTGTTTCCTGTGCTGTTATACTGGAAGTTATTTTCCAATAGACAATGCCGGGTATCCTTGCTAGTATTTAATAAACCAATGTGATCCCAAACAGTTGAAGAAGCAATGATAACACCAATGATAATATTTATTCATATAATAACTGTGTCCCATCATTAACCTTGCCATAATTCATGATCACTGATAATCCCTTTCCTTTTCATTTTCAATTCACAAGTCGGATGCTGAACCAGCTGGAATAAAATTTCGATATCGTATGCTATGGATAAAACTTATAAAACAAACGTAGCATTAAAAACCTCTTGAAGTTCTTGAATTTGTTATTTCTAAATTGTCATCGTAAAATTGTTTACTTTATCTCGGCGCTATAAATGTTTGCGATTTACTAACACTTCATGTTATCATTACACAAGTACTATATTATCAACTGGACCTGTGAAAATTCAATGGGGATTGACAACTGAGATTATTCATTTCCTCAATCTTCTACTCTCAGTTTATTCATGTGTCTTCTCAATCTCTCTCTTATCGCTTCTAATCTTCGTTGCCAGTCCATACTTTTACTGAAATGTTATAAGGTATGGATAGGTTTCATATGCCAATTTTTCCCACCCCTTCAATAAACTATCCAAAGTTTATTTATCCCTTATCCCTTTCCCTAATCCCACATTAAGCTACCTAACATTATTTTCTTCAATCCCTTCTCTCCTGTTATTAAACCACCTAACTCCTCTTTTTCTCCATCTATTTTCCCTACTATTCCAGCAAACTACCTAACTCTTTTTCTTCCCTCTTTCTCTTTCTAGAAAAAATAAGGAATATTTCGAACAAAATTATACATATTTTAACATATGATTATGAAAAATAATATTCAAAATAAAATGAAAATTATTACATTATATGTAGAAATAAATTCATATTTTCAGCAAAGTAGCCGACATCATTTTCTATAATTGAATTCATAGTAAAATAAGGGAATACATTTCCCGAAAATATTCTGACTTGCTAGACTGTAAACCAGTACTTTTACACAGATGTAACTCCACAACAAAAGGAAAAACGAGCAGTCTATTTCGTTGGTTTTGTTCAAATTTCTCCATTCCTAATTCTCTTTCGTGATAGGTTAAACCATATAAATATATACTATGGCTTATCAAGTATATTTAGACAATCCTCGTTTTGTTATAACGTCGTTTTGTTATAACGGCGTTTTGTTATTACGTCGTTTAACAGACTTCCCATATTTTCGCATAAGTTACTTCCCTTATTTTCAGGGAAATCTTTAACTTTTGAGAATATTCAGATTTTTGTCCCATGTCTAAATTACGGTTATTTGAAATTGAAAAGGCTAAAAAAAAACCTCAAGTTATACTCTATATCAATATATGTTATGTATGCTATCATCTTGTTCGTGCCCTACACTTTTCAATATTAATAAATATGTAATAGATATTGGTGACGATAGTCAATTTGTCCATCTTTCATATGATATTGACTCTTTCTAACGTTTTTTTTTTTTTGTTTTTGTAAATTTTGTAACTACACAGGATATTCTTACGACGTTTTTGGCTTTTTTAGCACCCGAGAAACATAACCTCTAGTGATATCGTTGTTTCTGTGGTGATATCTGTTCAACTCGCCGTTGTTCCATATAAAGTAACTGTTTTCGGGAATATATCTATGATGTTGACTGAGAGTGCCTATACATGAATATATTACTCATTGTGGATATTCGTACTTACAAATCAACTCAAGAAAGAATGCATGGGTCAAACATCTGCCTACACACCCTTTCATTCTCTTTCTCTCTCTCTCTCCTTCTCTCTCTCTCTCACTCACTCACTCACTCTCTCTCTCACTCTCTCTCTCTCTCTCTCTCTCTCTCTATATATATATATATATATATATATATATATATATATATATATACTTGCTTTCCGTGGCTTACAGTTCACTACAGTAGTGTGACAATTTCTGCTGATTCGTCATTTTTTTCATACGCCAATAAATCGCATGTATGAATCGCAGGTGAAATCCTGTCCAAATACAGCGGCTTTAGCCTATGAGATGAATGGATGAATCCTTGAGGTTCGGAGGTCAGAAACAGTAATCTGTTTCTAATATATTTCTTTCTCTGTTCTTTGTATATTTCTTTATTATAATATTCTTGTAGTTAACACTGTCTCAAATAAAGTAAAGTCCTCCGTGTTTCGGCATAAAACTAAGGTGATTTGACTTTAGGGAGGCCAAGAGAATATGAAATAAACAAGGATTGCTTCGTTCAGTTGTGGATCTAGTTTAAAATCGTTTTTTTCTTTCTTTTTTTTTCTTTTTCATATACTTTTTTTGCATCGTTCTCAGTTTTTCTTATTTTCCCACCATTTCTTCCAAAATATATTTTCCTTTGTATTAGTTTTGGTTTTTATTTTGTTTTTGATTTTTTCATTCCCTTCTCAACTCATCTTTGGGTTTTCTTTCTAATTATTTCCTTTCTTCATTGATTTTTTTTTTTTAGTATTTGCTCCTCCGTTTCACTGTTTGAAAATTTATACAAGTCTCCCTTTCTTTTTCCATGCTATATTTCTATTTTCATTTTACTCTTTCTTTTTTTCTTCTCCTTTATTTTCTTCATTCATTTTATTCAACCTATCTCTCTCTCTTCCTTCCTTCCTTCCTTCCTTCCATCCTTTCTTTCTTTCTTTCTCTTTCTTGTTTTTTTTTTTTTCTGGCTTCATCCCCGACTACTTAGGCAAAATGCAACAGCATTATACCAGGTATGCCCTTATTTGCTACAATAGTAGGACATCCGTAGTAAATCGAAATCATTTTGTTTCTATGGTAATTTTCTTACTTCATCCCTGCTTCCAGTTTTATTCTTCTCCTTTTCTTTTAATGCTTATTATCTGCTCGTATCATCGATGCATTTTTCTCTTCCTTTCGAAGTGCCAAAATGGCTTCGTTTGTCAATCATGCAACTTTTGAGCGTCTACTTTGAAGTACCTACATTTTGTTCCATTGAGTGTTCCTGCTGACAACTTTGAGCTATATCAACTCAAGGCTTTACGAAAATCTTAGGTCAGATGAATATCAGCTGAGATAATGTTCACATTTTGTATACAATGCAAATGCCTTTTTTACGAGATGGCTTGGAGAGGTTCGAGGAATTCAGACGTATTGATCAATTGTCAAGTACGAAGATTTTTCCCTGGCTCAATTGATATTTTACACATCCTGAGAAATCACTCCACCGAGAAATAAATAACTTATATTTTGATCCAGTTTTCTTACTTGTCAGGTGTGGATGGGGAGGCTTTTGGGTAGTACCTGATATAACAGAACAGCATTGGCTTATTTTACAATGTGTGCACCCAAGACTTTCAGCCAACCATATGCAACTTCGATTATCATGGAAGGTATTCACTTGCAGATATTTTAAATTCATTTTGTTTTGTTTTCTCTGCGTTAAGAAAGAGAAATTTCTGGTGTGTTTCAATGTTTCTAATGGTCTTGATGTTGTATTGAAAAGTTACAACTTGAGTAAATGTTTTATTTTGATCAGCAAAAGAGGTGATTACTGGGGTTAAAAGAAAGTCAGCTAAATATTGGTGACACACAATATTAAGAAATGATGATATCAACTCGTATACAGTATAAAAGTATTTCTTAAACAGTGTGAAATGACCATTACAGACAATCCAATAATGCACCACAATGGAAGTCGGAAACAGCAATAATATCATTTATCATAAATACCATGAGGAGATCATGTTATGCAACATCTCCTTACCTTACAAAGATACAATTTTTCTTTTTCTTTTTTCATTTGTTTGACCAAACGTTTTTTCTTAATTTTTTACATCAATTTTCATTGCAAATTATTATTTTATTTTTATTTTTTTCAAGTAAAAAATGTCTCATTTTCTATTCATCGATCAAAAAGTTCTGTTGGTTCTTTTTCCATCAGTTATTTTTGACCTTCTCGTACTGAATAATATCTGGTGCATCCTTTATGAATGGTCAATTTTTAAGTCCTATACATCTGTTATGTCTTCTCATTCTTCAGAAAACACCTTACCCTCTCTCTGATCTTTTTTTTTGGCGTCCATCGGAGTAATTATTACCTTAATATTCCAAGATTTTTTCTTTTCTAAAACCTTTTTCACTTTTCGTGATAGGATTTCTTTTCCAATTTATTTCAAATGAAAATCCAATTCTGGCATCTATCTTTTGTGTGTGCAATCTTATGAAGCACTACCAAGAATACAAAAAGCGGATTAGTGAGAAGCACACAATTAAAGTGAATGTAATACAAGACGTATATACCAACGATTAGATTGAGTTTTGAGTTTATTTTGTTTTCCTATCAGTTTTTTTCCAACCAACCTAGCTTAGCGGAAAGGCTACATGGTCAGTAGGGCGGGGTAACAATAGCATTTGTTCATCCAATACCTGCAATAATTCTAACAGGGTTTATTCAAACATTTTCGTTGACAGAATTTGGGTTTGAATTGCAATTTAGACAAGAAGACGATATCTGCAGAAAGCACGTTATTTAGAGACAGTGAAAGCCTGCTCCTTTATATACTTTTATGATTGTAACGTACACATATATCTGAATATGAATAAATCTAGAATTGGAATTAATGTGCAATTAAGAGGTCTGGTGTGTTGCTCAAAAGAAACTGTCACGTGACCAACCTATTTAGTCAGCACACCGTGTTGAGGGCGATCAAAACATTGAGAAAAGAGTGATCATCGAATAAGTTACTTCTGACATTTTTTTTGGGGGGGGGGGTCTAAAAAATTCGATTTTCCAGAATCAAATGTTAACGGTACAAGACCAAAGGTACCAATTGAGCAAAAAACGTACATTTCATTCATCAATTAAGAACCTACTTTTTTTCGAGACATAAGGAATGAATTTTCAGCCCTCAAGCTCCATTGATGCTGCCTGTATTCATGACACATAGATAGATGGATAGACGGATATATAGCAATGTTGTCTATCAGAATCATATAAAAACTGAAGAAATCTATGTTGATTGTTGTGAGTTTTGTTCGATGATTTTCATAATATTATTTGAATAAACGTGCCATAAAAATGACAGCGTATACGAAATCAATGTATTGTTGAGTCATTATTCAAAATGACTTTATATTGATGACTGAAATGGTTTTCTCTAATCCATATTATTTCTACTATGCTGTAAAATGTTCACCTTTCTCTGTATCAGGGGTAAGGAAGGCTATATGTCGTGTATCCTTTCTCTTTGAAGCGACACGTGTAGTAGTCGGGATTAGATATCGGTTGAGAAAGTAAATACAGGTCGGTTGTGGAAGATCAGAAGTTGTCTTTCTTGTCTCAAGTTCTCTGTGACGGACGAACCAAGCAAAGAAGGAAACAAAACACACTGTCTGAACCAGTTCTAACATTGACTGATCTCCCGGGAGTAAACATATCAAAGATCCTTTCATCGAAAAACTACAAGGTGTGAATTATTCTACATTCGACAGGGTTGAAAATGATCACGAATCAACATGAAACAATTTTTTAAATAATCTTCGTGTAATAATGTGAAAAAAAAAAAATTTCCCTTACATTTGTCCTTCGGTTCATAAAGACGATACGATCATTATAATCGCCATATGTGATAGCAAAACTTGTATTCACCATCTTGAACCAAATATTTGAGCAAATTTCGGCTCTGTGTCTGCATATGCGTTGTTAACTTGGAAAATTGATTGTTAATGATCAGGTATCAAAGTAAGCGATATAATTGAAGTCATTTATGTGTGTGTGTGTATGTGTGTTTCTATACTCGACAACTGGCCATTGAACATCTGTAATATTAACGGTTACAGAAAGGAATACAATGTCGAGTTTGATTTTTATTATCAGTGATTCTCGAGAAATCAATAGTAACTAATGATAAATGGAGACAGATCTGTTGAAGTCACTCAAAAGAAATTGTCACTTGACTAATGTCTTTTGGCAGCAGGCTGTTGGGGGTATCAATCAAACAATTTGAAGAATGGGTGATCAATGAATAAGTTACCCCTCTTGCCCTTTTTCGGGCTGTAATCACTCGAAAAAGTCCGATTTTTCAAAAGAGCTTGCATGGACATTGCCAGACAAAAAACAATTTAGCATGAAATAACATGGTAAATTGGACCCTGCCTCCACTAAGAATAATTCTTAGAATGGGTGTGTTAAAAAAAAAACTTTAAAAAAAAAGGTTTTCTAGACCAAATAAAGAGCAAATATTGAAATTTTCAGCCCTGTAGTTTCATTTGGTGTGGCTTGTACGCACGATACATTGATATATAGCCAGCCAGACAGGACAACTTTAAAAAATGAATAATCTAAGATAACGTAAAGTAACGTACAAATGTGATGTTTTACCTGAAAATATATGTCAGAAATTGTTGCATCAGACTCTGGAATCTTGTGCATTTTTTTCGAAGATGTCATTAGCCAGACCCACTTTTTCGGCATAAAAAAAATTTACAAGAAATGCACTTTTGAAGATAATCATGATTGATATTAAATTAAAGTTATTTTCATATAGAATCCAAACGTAAGAATAAAAATCCTGAGAGACGACACATGAGTTCGAACATGAATGTAAGTCTTACAACAGGACGCCTTATTCATTTGAATCTTCAGATATTGCAGCCTCGTCCTTTTTAGTACACTCATTGGATTCCACTAAAGATGTACCTCTCTTGGTATTTTCATCCACACATTGTTTATTGCTTCTATACCAGCAGTACTTAGTGCATGGCGATTCATCTTACCGACAGCTGCAAGTAGTCGAGAAACATGTCAGGACATATTTGCATCCAGAAGCAACAAGTTGTTGTAATGATCTCGGTGCAATTTCTTTAATACCATGAGCAGGATCAAGAACGTTGTTTTTTTATTTTCCACCCAAACAGGAAAAAGATTGGCAGTGAAAGTAGAAGAGACATTTTTGCGGGCAGTTACCCAGAGAAGGCCTTGGAGACGTGCACGTTTGATGTGTACTGCTGTACATTCTTTGGCTGGTGGAAAGCTCTTCATCTTTGATCTCTCTTTTTGAGAAACATTTTACATAAGAACTGGTGGCGTAGTTCAATTTACAAAGAAAGTACTGACATTTGGTCTGTGGAAATTTCTTTAAAAAAAGAGAAGAAAAATTGTGAATTATGTGGTCTCAGGAGTTTTGAAGATTCTGACTGTTTCAGATTATAAGAGAGAAACGGCATTACCCAAGGAATTTTATTTTTTTACTGAAATCATCATCGGTCTTTTAACGTCCGTCGTTGGACATAGACCTTCCCCAGGATTTGCCATACTTCTCTATCATAGGCGTCGCGGAGCCAGTACTTTCTGAACTTATCTAGCTCGTTTCTCCATCTAATATTCTGCCAGCCTCGGTTGTGCATGTGATCTCGGGGGATCCATATCGTGAGTCGGGGTGTCCATCAGTTGTCTGCCATTCTTGCAACATGACCAGCCCACCGCTATTTGAGCTTTTTAATGGATTCAGTGATGTCCCTGACTCTTGTCTTTTATCGGATGTACTGTGCTGTCTTGTGGTCTCTCCATGTGAGGCTCAGCATAACTCTTTCATGTGCACGTTGCATGGTTCCCAATTTGCAGATCCGTCTCTTGGTTAGGTTCCATGTTTCAGCTCCATAAGTGACTTTTTTGGATTGATGGGTGAAAAATGCGTGTCAAATTCGACAAAGGTGACTATTTTCCATATCGCTATGAACCAGCATGTATATGATGAATATATGATGAATAACTATAAAGCTTTCGGAATATGGACAGTAAATTTAGTATTATCTGGGATAGAACAGATTTCAAAGAAAGAATCAAGAAAATAAAATCAGAAAGATCTAATGGTTATTCTTGTTCTCACCCACAGAACAAAATATCGCTGGCTGCGACTTGCTATACAAAACAACTTTAAAATCATTTGATCCATAAGATCCATAAGATAAGATGACTGAAGACATTTCCAAAAGTCATTCCATTGCTGAGACCCTTGAATGTTATCTTGACGTATTTGTACATAAAAAGAGCCCATTTATGTGTTGTATGTGATTATATGTCAAAGCGAATACTGATTTCTGAAAAAAAGCATTCCGTCATTAGAGAAGAGCATGTGGTTTACATCACTACATTACTGAACAATTATCATTTTGTTGTCTTTCTAGTAATAAATTCAGCTTACTGCCTCTATTGAAATCCCCCACATCGTCTATTTTAAGCATAATGAGTTGGGCCTCCAGCAAGACTCAAACTCGTATCCCTCACTGAGGAAAATTTACTTCCCCAGGTTTTAGTGTGCCATGCATATAACTTCACGTATTAACAACGTCATCTTCAATGTTGCTTTGATTCCGAACTGAAATATTCTGTATACTAAAGGATGCTCGAAGGTTTCCGAACTATTAACCCATACTTTGAGAAAAAATGCTTTTGTCGTTGCTTTTGCTGTTTTGTTGTTGTAGTTCTTTAAATAAAAACGCTTTTTTTTTTGTTTTCTGACAGGTATTAGGCCAAATGTAGATATTTGAGAATCGCATTGAAATAAAATATTCCAAACGTAGTCATCAAGTTCTATACAAATAACATCATGTTGCTTGAAATATGACAGATATTTATTGTTGGGATTTATACTTTTGCCGTTGTGGACGATATCAAGTTTCGTTATCTTGGTAATCAATACTTCAGCTATCCCATGAGACACTCGTTAATTTAAGAAAGCTTCCAATCAATACCTACTTGACCTTTGAACTGTGTTGACGAGTAATAGACATCCGCTGTAAACGAATACATTTCCACTATATTTAAAGTAGAAAAAAACTAGTATTATTTCTTTTAAATCCAATTAAGTTCTCATTAAACTAAGTAATTTTTGTCGAATCCTATTTCTATAACGGTTAATTTGTTTTGTGAAGATTTTTAATTACAGAGAGTGCCTTTTTCTGTTGGTGGACAGATATTAATCATGGTGCAATCGAATTACTTTTGAATGACAAAAATTGACATTGAAAACAGTCTAAAACAAGCATAAGTATTTTTTATGGCTAACTATTTGCTATTTTCGAAAATGTATTATTGTCATACGCTTAATTTTTTTTTATCGATTCTATCATTTCTCTTGTTTTTCTTACCTACGTAGTTGAAATGATCATTATATAAGTTATACCATTTATGCTGACATATGTTTTGGATCGTGTACGCAAAACCTGAGATGAGTGTGTTGTTTTGAATTAGATAAGAACCGAAACTTGGTGTAAGATGGCAACGGACATTTGCTTAATGTGAAAAAGGGTGGGGTTTGAAATGAACAAAAAAAGGTTACTGGCAGCCGTTAGGAGTCGAACTCAAAAAGCAATGGCTTTGAATCGTAGCTTTCCGACGGTTCCCCGATATCAAGCACCCAAACAACCTGCCTTAGCGAATTAATAAATGATATTGGGAAATGTACTGCTTGTTTATTTATTTTCTCATTTATTTCTATACCGAATGGAATTTTTTTAAGAAGTAGATAACATATAGATACCTATATTGATGTAGGCGTGTATATGTAAATGTATAAATAGATCGGTAATTACAGAGAAAAAAGTAAGTTGCACTCATGGCGTTACTCATAAACTGTTCTATGATATATGCATGCATGAAAATTCCGTAATATTAAAAATGGGAGCATTTCCGTTCATTCTTCAATTCCTCGAGGCCAAATGATAAGCAAAAACTTCGATGCTTTGGTCTGTTTAACCTTTCTGGTTTTAGCTCCACAAATCCCAGAACAGCCAGGCCTGGGGTGTATTTTCTATTTAAAGCCAAATTTACATTTTTTTTTTCTCTCCAATAAATTTTGACTCATTTTTGCTGCAGAATTTCCTCTCACTCACTTATTGCGCATTTTATTAAAAACACAGGAGCTGTTAGAGGTTGTAATCACAAAAAGATAATTTTATATATATATATATATATATAAATATATATATATATATATATATATATATATATATATATATATATATATATATAAAAGAGAGAGACTTAAACTTTTATTATTATAATGTCATTCACCTTTGTCTGCCCCCACGATTCATTTTGATATTTCCTTACCTCTTATGTATATATATATATGTGTGTGTGTGTGTGTGTGTGTGTGTGTGTTTATATCGAAAAAGTGTGAGAGTCTTAAACTCTATGTCTTATACTGTAAGTATATAGCGCATGAATATGTACGTGCACATGAGTAAGTCTACTAAATATTGCAACTCCATACAATTTTTATATATACATCTATTTATCTATTTATTTAGGTATGTGTGTCTGTGTATGTATTATATGGATACATGCATTCAAGTTCCAAAAATATCACTAATTGTAACATAGATAGACACTAATTATATACCAGACATTTCAGAAGACCAAGTAATGTTTGCTCTTCGTGATATGAAACTCAACAGAGCCCCAGGTGAGGGTGGCATTACAACCAGCCCTCTGGATGATACAGGAGAGATTTTTCACAGAGGACTAGGCCAGCTATTTACAAATCGCATACAAGAGGGGAAATACTTCAAAACCCTTGTCTAGGATTCTGACCATGGTCTCGTCAACTAACGCTTATTACTCAATCACTTAACATCATTTAACTATTAACAAGAACATTTACAACCAGCATAATAGGTATTGTTGGTGGAATCAACCGTGCAAATAAGCAGGCTTCTGGAGAGACTATTAGACAATGCCCCTTACATATTATAAATCAACTAAATCAGAAGTCATTAGAATACTGCAACCCAATCTAATTGGCTTTTGTAGATTAAAAAAGAGCCTTCGGTTTTGTAGAACAGACGGAAGTCTTTGACTCAATGTATTAACAAGGCGTTAACAGGAACTTCAAAACATGTACGAAAATGGCACAACAGTAACGAGACTACATAAACATACTAATGTCTTGTCGGAAAACTGACTGGAAAGGAATGGGAATTACATACCAACAGAGAAAGTTTGAACTACTTGCGTTTCGCTGACATCGTATCAATGGTCACGGTGTATCAGAAGAATTGGAAAGAATACAACGTATATGCCTTATCTGAACAAAGGAAGAAGAAAGAAAAAACAGGGCTAAGAATGAACAGAACAAAGACCAAAGTAATGTTCAACAGTAATGTAAAAAATAAAGAATTGAAAAAAAAAAAAAAAACAGACCACAAGGATAAAGAGTGAGGCTATAGAAGAAGTTGACGAATACGTTTACTCAGGTCAGCTAATAGATTTTGAAGACCATAAAATCGAATGAAACGATTGGCTCAAAAGCGTCCCGTGTGGATAGATGGATGTTGAAGAACCCTTTTTCAGTGCACTGAAAGAATAAAGTAAACAATGAATGCATATTACTAGCTTTGACTTACGGGTGCAAAACATAGAATTCAACAGAACAAATAGGAAACCATGGAAAGTATAATGGTTGGGAGAACTCTAAGAGATAGGGAAATATCAAAAAGAATCGTGGGGGTGAACAAGGGTGAATGATATTGTACAAATAATAGAACGGCAAAAATGAAGAAGATCGGGCAGAAAATAATCAAATTGGCTCACATAAGACAGTAAACGCAGTAGGAAAAGACCAGACACAGAACAGAGGGACGAGAGAGAGGTTTGCAGGAAAAAAATATGGCAGAGGTTAACACAATCAAGTTGTGTCATGGGATGAGATGAGAAAGGCTTTTGTCCAGCAAAGAAGCTATAACGGATATATATATATATATATATATATATATATATATATATATATATATATATATATATATATATATATATATATATATATATATATATCCAATTTGGCATTGGGTGAAGTCATTGCTATCGTGCTACCGACCAAACAATGCAATGCTACTTCCTGATGTTTCGCCTTAGGGATTAAATCTTTTAATGAGAGTCTCGAGTAAGACTGACGATAGTCATAAACGACGAACATCTGAAAAAGGTTTGTGCAAGATATCCCTTGGACAATTCGAAATATTTTAGTGGGAGGTTCTCCGAAAAACTGTGTAAATAGATTCCACATGACCTACAGTAGATAAAGGAAATGCGTTGTTTTGAGGTGTGTTTTACCTCGGCTTACTTGCAATAACAACGGACAAAGACACATAAAAGGATTTGTTTTGTTTTGTTTTCTCTGAGGCTAAATGAGATTAAGACAAAATATTGAAATACTTCTACTATTACTACTACTACTGCTGCTACTACAACTATTAATATTGATAATAGAAATACCAATTTTTCCACTACTACTACTACTACTACTACTACTAATAATAATAATAATAATAATAATAATAAAATGATGATAATGATAATAATAATAATAATGATGATAATGATGATAATAATAATAATAGTAATAATAGTAGTAGTAGTAGTAGTAGTAGTAGAGAGTGAAATACTTGGACGGTGAAGGAGCTGAAAAGTAAACTCTAAGTTTACGGTAGATCTGATGATTGTAGGCACACCAGTACGTATGCAAAAGACATTGAAAACTGGATTGAAGAAATATTCAGACTATGCAGGCCACAGCATTACTCACGTCTGCACGAATACTGAGGAGAGTACTTGAAAATACGAGACCCAACACTTCCAGTGTTCAGAAATATTCCAAACAGCGACGATTAAAAAAACATGTGCAATTAGACAGGGGAGGTGATAATACGGTACAAACCACAGCGCTGCTGTGATATGGGAGGTCCTTGGAGGGGAGCTCCAGACCTAAGGGGATTGACACTCACTCAGCATTTACTGATGACCGCACGACATCTGGTGAGAAATGGAAAACCCTAGTACTGCTGCTGACTGTAGGAATGGTGAGAGGGGGATGGATACTTGCTGTCACTTAGTCCCCAGCCATGACCACCGAATATTAGAAGCAAACAATGCAGCAATAATAATAATAATAATGATAATAACATTATTATTATTATTATTATTATTATTATTATTATTATTATTATTATTATTATTATTGAAAAATGAAAATAAAAATGAAAAATGATAATGGCCATTAACAGTAGAATATTCCAAGGGGATTCTCTTCTTCGCCCTCCTTTTCTGTTTAGCCCTCTTTCAAGTGAACTCGATAAGATATAAAACTGGTAACAAGAGAATAAGCCATTTATTCTTCATGGATGATCTTAAACTCTATGTAAAGGATGTCTCTGAGTTAAGGGGACAAAAGGCTCACTGATGATTATGGCATGAAATTTGGCCTCAATGTGTACAAAAGCAAATTTCGAACGAAGAAAACTGGCAGCAACAAAGGATATCCTCTTAGATCTGAACACAAACACTCAAGAACTTAAACAGGAAGGAACCTATTAATACCTCAAGATTAATGAAGCCGACAGAATCCAATGAACATTTATGAAAGAATAAAAAAAGGATTACTACACAAGAGCAATTGAACTTCCAGAAGAACCGCATCGAAGCCCTCAGTACCTTAGCAATACCTGATGTACATCGTCATCATCATCATCATCATCATCATCATCAGTCTTTCAACGTCTGTCGTTGGACATAGACCTTCCCCAGGATTCGCCACGCTTCTCTATCATGGGTGTCGCGGAGCCAGTACTCTCGGAATTTGTCTTGCTCCTCTCTCCATCTAATATTCTGAGAGCTAAAGAAGTCCTAGAAAGGTATGTGCTAACAAATAGTGAAGACATCATAAAGAGCGCAAGAGATAGTGCAACAAAGTAGAAAACAATGGAACAGTACAGCAAACAAGAAAAGAAAGATGGGAAGAGAAGAAATTGTATGGCGAGTTTAAAAGACGGATACAAGATGTAGCAGATGAGAAATCATGGACGTGGTTACGAAAAGGGAACCTTAAGAAACGGAATCGCTCATCATGGCAGCCCAAAACAAAAGCATCAGGACAAACTGCATAAAAACAAAAATCGACAGAACACAGACAAACAGCAAATGCCGCCTGTGCGGTGGAAGAGATGAGACAGTAAACCACATAACTAGTGAATGTAGTCAACTCGCCCAGAAGGACTATAAGCATAGACACGATAGAGTAGCAACGATGATACACTGGGAACTAAGCAAACAAATGGGATTCAACCATGTGGAAAAGTGGTATCAGCACAAGCCAGAGGCAGTTTTGGAGAATGACAACCACAAACTGCTCTGGGACTTTGACATCCAAACTGACCACCTCATCCAGGCAAGAAGACCGGACTTAGTAAGGGTAGACAAAAAAAGGAAGGCCTGCCAAATACTAGACGTTGCTGTACCTGCAGACCATAGAGTAAAAAAGAAGGAGGGTGAAAAAAGGGAAAAATACCAGGACCTAACAAGAGAGTTAAGGAAGATGTGGAACATGAAAACCAGGGTAGTACCGGCCGTAGTGGGAGCACTAGGAACTATCCCCAAAATGCTGAGGGTGATACTGGAGGAGATCGGGATTAGGGGAAGGATTGAGACCGTACAGACCACAGCACTACTTGGAACTGCACAGATACTGAGGAAGGTGCTAGAGATATAAGTACTGCAAGGAATCGTAGCCCTGACATGATAGGTGAAAGAGAGAGGAGACGTTAGCTGAAGACCTGAGGAGACTTATTGTCAGTCAGCCTTCAGTGATAACCACTGGGCAACCGGTGTGAAACTGTAAATCGTAGAATTACTGCGACCTATGAGTACTAGGAGAGGAGGGCTGGAGACTTGAGGAGACTTGCTGTCACTCAAACTCCAGCGGTTACCACCAGGCAACTGGTGTGAGACTCCAAATAATAATAATAATAATAATAATAATGATAATAATAATAATAATAATAATATTAATAATAAATAATAATAATATTAATAATAAATAATAATAATAATAATAATAATAATAATAATAATAATAATAATAATAATAATAATAATAATGATGATGATGATGATATTAATACTAATGCTGTCAAAGGGAAAATAATAAAGTTCATTTTTCAACGAGGGAAACAGAATATAACGTACGCTATTCCTAAACTGGCAAATAGAGTTGCCACTTCATAGGAATTAGAACTGCCAATACCAAAATTGGATAAAAAAATGGATGCTAACAATTGTTCTTCATTCTTGACTAAAATTTGCCCTTAATAGAGGACAGATTATCTAAAGTAGGGGTTCTTGACCATTTTACTCCTCTGGGTGCCTTTTTGATAATATTGCTATACACTCTTCAACTGACCATCGAGATCATCATTATCATTTTTAAAAGAAAAACGCAATTGAAAAATACCAAACAGATGAAAACAGCAAAACAAACAAAATTAACAATTTCATTTCTTTCACTTAGTTTACTTTTGCTTGGCAGAATTTTAGTTTTTCTCCACCTGTCGTCAGAATAAGGAACCTTGACTTTTGATAATGCAGCTCGTATGCTAGCTGAAACACGAAGTCGTTTTCACTATTTTCCTTTTGTATATCAAAAATGCATGGAACCCCAGGTCACACTAATGGCTAGTTGTGTAAGGAACCGTAATTTTCAATATCTTATCTGCCAAAGTAGAGGAAGACGAAATTGTGCACATCGAAACTGTTTGCTGACCAGGTCAAACTTCTCGAAATCAGATTTCTTTCTTGTGTCTTCTGTGAATTCGATCAAATCATTTTTTGTGGAATTGTTGCCATTTATAAGAAGAAATAAAGCAAAGAATCACTCTAGGATGACAAGCTTTTAGCAGAGCAAGCTCAACTTGCAAAAATAAGAAGATCCCATAAATCCTAAAAATAAGGGTGTATAACCGATGCATCTTCCCAATAGTCACTTATGGAGCTGAAACATGGAACCTAACCAAGAGATAGATCTGCAAATTGAAAACCATGCAACGTGCACATGAAAAAATTATGCTGGGCCTCACATGGAGAGATCACAAGACAGCACAATATATCCGGGAAAAGACAAGAGTCAGAGACATCATTGTATCCATTGAAAAGCTCAAATGACAGTGGACTAGCCGGGTTGCAAGAATGGCAAACAATCGATGGACATCGCGACTCACGACATGAAGCCCCCCGAGATTGCATGCGTAACCAAGGCCAGCAGAATAGTAGATGAAGGGACGTGCTAGTCAAATTCAGAAAGTACTGGCTCCGCGACGCCCATAATAGAGAAATGTGGTGAATCCTGAGGAAAGTCTATCCCCAACGACGGACGTTGGAAGACATGATGAGGATGATGATGATGAGGAGGAGGTGGGTGATGAGGACGATGATGATATGTTAAATGAAAAAGGGTTTCGGGTCTATTTGATTTTTCTGCAAGGCCATCAAAATCTGGAAAGTAGCTCCCGAGATTAGTAATTAGGACTCTTAAATGATCTTTTCATCTCATTTAGAATGATAATGGGTAATTTGCAAGGTGTGCAAGGTTTCTCCTTCTCAAACGGCGTCTTCAAACAGGTATCTTTTTTGTGAATGCCTTTTTCCTTGATTTGAATAATTTTTAATCTTCTTTTTTTCATCTTCTGATCAGATCTTAAAGGACAATCATGTTCAGAATGGCTTGTAAGAGGCGACCAGTGATGCATGAGAAAATCACAAGTTCCATTCCGAAGTTCAACTACACACGCAAGCATCCAGCCTTGGTTTAGGCGGCGTACTTCCATGTTGCATGATAAAAACAGAGTGTTCTGCACCAATATCATCTCAGAATATATGAAACAGCTGATGTTACAGTGCTCGACCACGAATGAAGTTATTTGTCTGCTCAGCAATTCCAATCACTTCTTTAAGATATATTTCAGACGCCGATGCCTAGTCAATGCTCGGCAATGTAGACTACAGTGTCTGGTCATAACATGCAAAGCTCTCCCCCCAATTCTTACTCACAAATATTTGAATGAAAGAAGAAAGATTGGATCAACTGGAACACAACTTTTGCTTTGGCAGTAATTTCAAGTCGATTACAGAATAAAAACTATTTCTACATCTTTTTTTCATGAACAAATACAGCCAATTAACTATGATTTGATACGTCAGTTGATTCATCGAGTTCTGTACTATTTATTGCTGGGCTGTTCTCACAGACAGCTTGCTGTTCTGTGTCCCGACTCACATCTTTATTCTCTAGCATACAGTGTCATTGGACAAGGACATTTCCCCCAGACTTTTCCGTGCACCATTCCCAAGCGTGATTCTAACCATTCCAAAGGGATTAAGGTTCCACCAGGCCTTTTTCCCATTGTGAGGGGCTTTTTTCCTTTCGTAATCGTATACAAAACTTTGTTGGAAGCTTCTAAAAGAGGTTTCCCTCGTAGAACAAACCCATATCCACGAAGAGAGAGTGTGAGTTTCTAATCATGATGGATTATTTATTATAACAAAATATGTGCTTAGGCTGTAGGTGGCCTCACAGTTTGGATGGTTACAAACTTTAATCGCTTATCATCAAAACAAAAATCGTATATTTTGGTCTTTCAATTTCATCTTTGTGTCGAACACAGGTAAAGCCAAAAGCGATATATTCGTCATTCCATTACTTTTTACTTGTGACATTTCGGGCTGATCTGTGAGAGAGATATGCTGGTGTCATAAAAGATTCAAAAAAATTTAAAAACTACATTCTAAGAGAACTAAAAACAACTCTTTTAGAAAAGCAAGAAGGGGAAAAAAGAAAGAATCCTTTAATAAAGAATAAAGGTAATTCCTAATACTTTTGTGGTTTTTAGCAAATTGTGAATGAAAAAAACACTTGTATAGTTATAAGGAATAAAACAGTTATCAACTTCAGCAAACAACGGGAGATTATTAAACAAACGTAGTATTCTTCCTGAATGCATTTGTCACGTCTACCTCTTTCGAATTTCTGATGAGGCCCTACTTTCGTGCTTATAACCTCTGGTCATTTCAAGGGCTCTAACTTCGCCAAGAAATAATTAGATTGATTATCAACCGTATGTGTCAATATTCCAATATAATACTAATTTTTAAATTGTCTCCAATCGTGTCCCATACCGAAAGAAACTGCTCCATATACCTCTGGGGGGTATGAGTACTTCAGATTAGGAACTTTCGAGTTAGAGCAATGGTGAAATGATGGGTGGTTAAGTGTTTCACGTTTAGTCCGATAGTAACCATTCTTTGGTAAGACGTATGTATATTTTGTTTGTTTATCCATAGATAAAGATAAACATGAAGAATTTCACGGATTAAAAACTGCAATAAATCGATAAAATATGTCAATATATGGACTATTTCGCAATTTTGCTCTTATTACCGCTAAAAGTTGTATCTATAGGGGCCCTCTATATTCTTGTCGTTTCTGCTGTATATGGTGTTGTAGAATTTCTATTTTATTAGTGTTTTCTATTCAGTGTAATATTCTTTGTACATATCTGATTACAATTCACAGTCCTTTTCCGTGTTTCAGATATAATTTACATTCGGATTCTCCGAGTTCTATATCTCAGGGATTAGGTTTTAGCATTAGCATCACTCACTTCCAATGATGACAAAGAACCTATTCTGAGAGGGTAATCTAGATCATGTAGGGACTGTTATGACTAATTAAAGATACATATCTCTCATCGTCGATAAAGGGTATTATTACTGTTCCCTGGCATATTTTAAGTTAGATATTTGCACTATCCCATGATTCTACGTACTATCATCATCACCATTTTGAGATTATCCCCTCAAAGCTTTTATGTAGATTATGCCTTCACTAACCCTACTGGTAGAATATACGAACAGTGCTTGATCGTGTAAATCAGGATATCTTTGCAGATTTCAACGGAAAAGAGCAAAACATCGAATTTATTTTTATTCAGTATCCTAATTGCTCCCACAAAATGTGGAATGAAGACGTCTGCATGCAGGAAACTAACACACACTGATTTATACTCAAGATCTGAATCAAACCACCATTTTGTCTGTAGGAAGGAATAGTCCATTCTCTATAACATGATGTCATTCTCTTAAGTACCTACTATAATTCCTTGCATAACAAGACATCGTTTTGGGTTCGCGCAATTAACAGAATTCTCAGAGAATAGCATGCATAATATAACAATTTCCCTACCCTACTCAAGAAGATATATCGCCTGATTCAAAGATCAAAGTCAATACAAAGCAATCTTCTTTAAAGTCCAGTCATCCACAAGCTATGAAAATTACTAAAATCTGTGTATCCTATGCAGTCAATGTAGTGAATACAAAAGAAAAAACAATTATCCATTACCAGACAGATGTACAGAAGGATGAAAAACCCCATATTCGAAATGAAACAACTAAATCAAGCCTAGAGTATTTGTGAAAAAGAGACACATTCTGGAATTCAAACAATATATGAAAGACAGAAATCGGCATTGGAAAATTGGTCAAGTGAACAATACTACATATTGTGGCTTAACAAGGATGAATGCATGAGCAAACTGAGTTTAAGACCATATGGAAACCAGAATTTTGAAAATAGAAATTTCTGTATTCCAAACCATACATATCAGGTGTAAACGCAATGCTATGCAAGGATCCTCAACAAGTGTCATTGCGAACCGGTCAACCATTTTCTAAGGCATCAATAAGAGAAATTGATTCTGATTCCACCTGTCCTCGCACTGATGCTAAGATGAAAGGCTAACACTTACGTAATTCCGTTCGACTGGATTGGTCTTGTTAATAATGTTTGCACACCAGTGCAAATGGGGGCCTTCATGAAGATGAAGTGACAGCAAATCCCCTTAATGCCTTGGCAACCCAATATCGTAACTGATTTTCGTAATGCTGTAGTGTGGATGGTCCAGAGTTTTCCTTGGTATTACAAGTCTGGTAACTTCTATGCTAAACTCTTTGGGAATTTCCAGACGCGCAAGTAATAATGAGTACGACATCGGTGTAGTCCAAATCTTTTCACTCTCTCTCAATTTCCCTTTCTCTCAATTTGGATTGGGTGAGAGACATGAAATTTACATCTGATATTTACCTATGCCTAGAAAGTCGCTTCAGTAGTAAATTCCAAAACATCATCAGAGGTGCCAAGATGTTTTTGTTTTCTAATCTTGAGTATTTAAAGATTCAGGTCTAAAAGGTTATGCCTCTTACTTTTCTGAAATCAATACATCTAATAATTCCTTCGGAAGCATCAAATCTACGTAGAATGTGTCAATATGTTATTTAGTTCCTCTTCGACATCCTTTCTCTTCTTCTGTTGTTTGTCATCTGATTCACAGCGTATCCCCTTTGCTATTTGTCGATGTTTATATTTTTTCACAATGGGGCCAAGCATGTGATGGGTCTATACTTACAGGTTGCCTTTTGAGTGTCATTTTGATGAAATCCTTGCTCACTCTGTTCAACTGTTCTGGGATTGCTCTTTTTTCAGGTAAATATAAAGTTGCTTATCCTGTTTCCTATTTTGTATAGTGATATTTTAAACCGAAATCTATAGATCCCATCTGTCCCTATTATTTATTCTGTTGATTTTTTATAGATCAATTTATTCCGATGCTTGGTTTTTCCTCTACTTTTAGGACGTCCTCTTCGATTTCCACAAACCCTCTCGTCTCATTGCAGCGTTCCTTTCGATGTGGCCAAATTTCTTCCTGGAAACTTATAATGTCTGTAAAATTTGGTTTGTTTTGTTTTGTCTCCTTTTTTCCGTCGTTGTCCATAAGCTAACCTGAATCTTACCATCGTTGTTTTTGAACGTACTGTTATCAATGCATTAGTTGTGATGATTATTATTAGATAATGGACGAATCCTTCCATCTGCAACGTCTTATCAACTCAAATACCTTACTCATGAAGCATCAGTGTTAATTATGTTTTTATATGTATTTTTCTATCGTGGTCTTTATGTAGAACCTAAAAAAATTGGGATTTTGCATTACACCTTTGATGTTTGGTGTTTTTTCAATTGACTTGAATCATTCCTCCATCTTGCGCTTAACTGTTCATTAACAACTGACAGGGAAGATTTCATTTTCTTCCACAATGGAAGTACCATAAATCTGGAGTAATTCGAATATATAGCCACTTGCATCTGTATTGATAATAATAAAATAAAGCATCATATTCCCTTTCCATGAAACTACAATTCACCTAAAGAAACTCAAGATAACTTCTTAATTTTGACTAGTCTTCTCCAAATTCTCTCTCTCTACTAATCGTCCTCAGAATGTCTGCCGCCACACAACTCAAGGAGTATATATATATATATATATATATATATATATATATATATATATATACATATATATATATGTGTGTGTGTGTGTGTGTGTGTGTGTGTGTGTGTGCGTGTACAATGAAATACAATGTTGTATTTCCTTGTTTACGTGCCAGAAATCATGCGTTTGAAATTAATGAATGTAAAGTTTGTCCTAGCGCTTTCGGCCATGCCTGCGCAGGGATGACAAGTAAATGAAATATTTAGGTTAAAATGTATGTCAGTAGGTGAATCAGGACAAAACTGCTATTCTAGGTCAAACCACAAAAAGGGGCATTGATTTACGTGATACCACACAAAACAAAAGTGCCCTAATTCTAAGTGTCTACATAAATATTCATTTACATCTAAAAATATCAGCAGTGCAGTGGCCAAGTGGTTAGAAACATCCGAATCTGTGAGCCGGGTTTCAAAAACTGACTACGATGATTTGTGTCTACACTTCACTAAATCCCTTGGGAAAGGCAAGGATTAAAATGAATAATATGATTGACTCTTTTTTCAAAAAGTCCTGGATTTAACCGAATTGTCATGTAATTATGTAATTCAATTAGTGTTTTGAAGGAGAAAAATTCAGAAAAAACAATCAAAACTTAAGAATAGAATTTTAGCTCTCACAGTTCTTTATCTATGGTCTGAATATTATTTTTTTATCAAAATTGAATTTTTTTCTCTGCCTCTTTGAGAGAATGGATTCAGTGTACATGATCCCATATATTTTCTGATAAAGTAAATATTTTTTTCGCGCCGGTGCACGCATACACATTTACGACTACTCGAAATATAAATATATATATGCGTATAGTTCACGTAATTATATACGCACACTGAACAAAGCTTTTGCTCCAAGATTAGGTCAACAGTTTTCCAGAATTGGTGGAGCTGAGATTTGATTTGATTTTTATTTCATAATGGATGACTGCTTTTAGCCAGGTCCTGTTGAACACACATCACTAAACAATTTATTAATTGTTACAATTACGCTGTTGACAAACAGATCCCGTGTTGAACGTAACCTTAAACCTAGAAATTGCTGGCTGGTTATTTAAGCCTTAAAAAAACCTCAGCATAAGATTGCACGAAAAGAAAATAGCAAGTGGATGAATTTAAAAGAATAAAATTATAAAAATGTATCAACAATTGAACTGGTCCCTGTCAACTCTAACAGTTGGAGTTACAATTTAGGCTACTGTCCAAGTGTTCATGGGTCGGATTCACTTTTCTCAGTGAGTCAACGAGGCATGCCATTGTCAAGAAATTTTGTTGAGGTTTTTGCCAGTTGGACAATACGTAGGGAACAGTGGACTCATGCCTTTTCCAGTAGCATCAATGCATTGCGGACCTACTCCCCTACACACACACGGATATTTATCATTTACCTATTGCTGATCAAGAGCACGCCACTTCAAGCTGTTTCCATTTTGCCTTTGTACACAATAGAATGATGTTTTATGGGGTATCCTTCTAAATGCTTGGGGTTGTTCTCTATATTCTCTGTTCTTGTGTATGAGTGTCGGAACCAGGGGTTGCTTTCGGTCGAATCAATGCTTAATTGGGTTATGGGTGGTGTACGAGATGGATTGATGTTTTTTGTTGAGTTTGATGCTGGTCCGGTGTTCGAATGTGTTATTTTTGGATGGGTGGTGGGGGTCGGTTTCGTTTGGGATTTTTTTCCCGATCGGTGTTCCGGGTGTGAAGTTGTTTTGTAGGATAAGAATTTGAAACATGAGTGAATTCTAAATGAAGTAAGTTTTAAATTGGTCAACATAAGAAATGGTGTTTAGGATTTTCATATTATTATTATTATTATTATTATTATTATCATTATTAGTAGTATTATTATTATTATTATTATTATTATTATTATTATTATTATTATTATTATTATTATTATTATTATTATTATTGCTGTTGTTGTTATTAACGAATAAATCCCTCTGTGGATATCGTCATATGCAATTTACACAAAAAGTACTTGTTTGACATTGAAATATATATTAATTCAAGTAATAGAAATGTGTATGAAAGCTTAATGAAAATTACAAGCTTATTATTACAGAGGAATATTTACTATAAGTATGTATTTGTGTGGTTTACATTGAGGATGGGGATGAAAATGAATTCATGTATGAAATAAATTGGATTTAAAATAATCAAAATTAGTAATTAATCAGACTCAATGGACTTTTTACATAAGTGGAATTGGGTGCGGTGAACGTGGGTTCGAGGTTGTAATATTGATATAAAGTGTGGATGTGACTAAGGTATCTTGGGAGACGACGTGGTGGAGGTTTGTTTAAATCTGAATTTAATCAATGTTGGTCGGATTGTCATATGGGTGGGCAATTAAGTACACGGGATATAGATTTGGAATCGGGTTGACGGGAGTTGGAATTAACTAAATTGTAAGTTTCAATTGTATATAAATAAGGTTTTTTTTTCCATGGATTTGAGGCTAGTGCAGTTGAGTGTTTATTTCATACGTTGCCATGTGTTGGTTAGTTAATGGCTTTATGAGGTATTTTAGTGTTTGGAGTTGTTTGGCTTCTTTGTAAGAGTCCTACTGTTTTAATCATTTTACTCATTTGTTTATTAAACTGTTTTTGTTGAGCACTGATCAGACCATATATAATACCCCTGACTCTGTTAATACACGCGGAAGGCATTAATAGGGTCATTGGTTCTAATGAAAGATGAAGTTTCTGTTCTCAATTTTACCTCGATCATGTAACACCAGCTACAATACACTATATGAGTATTTGAAAGTCATATACACTTCGTAGAATCAAACTTTTGGGATTGTTTTGTTGGATTGACATAAAAAAATCATTGGTATCGTTCACGGGGCCAAGGAGGAAACATGCAGCGTATGCATAGTGAGCTACAATGAAGGATATGCACGTATTGCATATGTATAAGATAGATGCACATGAACCACTAGTATGTAAATAATATGGGTAAATGAGAGTATGAAATATCACTGGGACAGCCCTGTTACAATAGAAAAAAGACAACGCCATTGAGATGGCTATATAAAATTCTTTGATCCATCCCAAATGTGTGCTGTGTGCATGTAGCTATAATGCATGGAAAGATGACTTTCAAGATCAAGCATCTGCCCAAAATATGTGCATCTTCCTTAGATCATTGTCAACCCTTCAACAAAATTTTATTGAGATATATTGAGAATATACATGTTTACGTATAGGTACAGTGTGACATGGTAGATTCCCAGATATACTCTAAAATGTGTCGATCTTGCTTCAACATAATATCATTGAAATTGATGGAGAATCTATCTAAACATTGCCCTCTGTACATATGGCTACGATGCTGCTGATGTAAGAATGAAAAAAGTCAAGAAACCACCCGAAAATGTAAATAATTCTCCCTTAGTCCGATCAACTATCTTTCCACAAAATTTCGCTGTATTTCATTGAGAATATTTAGAAATATTTTGTTCTGTTCATATTGGTACAGTGCAGGAGATGTGACTGCAAAACATTTCTGCATCCACCCTAATATGTAAATATATCTTCCTTGGTCCATTGCCCATCTTTCCACTATTTTTAACTAAAATTCATTTAGGATTTTTCCAGATAATATGATGTGCACATATTGCTAAGAAATTTTTTTAACCTGCCCCTCCGCAAAATTTCTTTAAAATCATAGAGAGGTCTTAGAGATATCACATGGACCGACAGGAAGGGTTCAGTACGATATTGTTTTCGTGTTGTAAATTGAACCCATTTCTAAAAGATGATATAATGGTTGGAGATCATCTGGGTTTATTTTATTCTCCAAGTTAGGACACCTGGGAGATTAGTTGCTAAAAACTATCATTATTATGAAGATAAAACAGATTTTGGTGCAAAAATTCATCACAAATTTTTATAAAACTATCAGTACCTCTCCAATTGGAAGAACCTCTCCTGAAAATCTTTCTTATCACATAAAGTCTCGAGTGACACAATCATTATTGGGGATTGGAAAAAAAAACTTGTTGCTGCGCATTGTTTTGCAGAGTTCAAATCACTCCCTTTCAATTAATCGTAAATAAAATTCTATCTCTTCTATTCCAAAATCATTATAAATGTGTTTCGTGCCATACTTACGTCGGTTTTTTTGAATGGTTACAAAGTATTCAGTCATTCCTGTGCTGCTTTTTATTGCAATCAGAGCAACACCTGCAAAAAAAAAAACGACTAAAAAAGGCAAGGATCGAAAAACACCTTTGACCAGTGACGACGGACAGGCAGAATGTGAAAAACTGAAAGTTCGCTCGAATATTAATCCCGTTAAAAAATGGTAGAAATGCATGAGCTCAATTATATTTAGACATTTTAGTATGGGTAGATTATATATATATATATATATATATATATATATATATATATATATATATATATATATATATATATATACTGATATTCTGTGAGTGAAGATTTCTTTCAGGTAAAGCTAATGTAAACCCTTGAACTGATGAATGCTCACAGAAAACCTGTTTCACAATTCTACAATCTTCAGAGAGTTTTGTATACAAATCCAAAATTCACATGAAGATATAACATTGTGGAACAGGTCTGTCATCAGTATTTAACGGTACATATATATATATATATATATATATATATATATATATATATATATAGAGAGAGAGAGAGAGAGAGAGAGAGAGAGAGAGAGAGAGACATGCATATACGTTTATCTAAATATAGTTGAGAGTGTGTTTAAGGAGTACACACTTGTCTTTAAGCTTTTATTTTCTCATATCTTTTCATCAGTGTTCCAATCTGGTGTTTCTTGGCAACTGAGTGCACTCATATCTTTATTGACAAAGTCATAGAAGAAAAATCTAAAATGAATGCGTAAATCTGAAGACACATTCGTTGATGTGTGTATATTGGTTTGTGTGTATACCTCTGTTCGAAGGTATGACTATCACAAAGTCAAGTCTTTTTGTAAGGATCCAATATTTTGGGCACAAATGCATCTATTGTATGTATGTGATCCTCATTCAAAATATACATATTCATCAGTAAATGTGGGGGTTTGGGAGCTGAAAACCAAACTCTACGACCTTTCCTATCGTGAGACACTCCCGAAACTCTGGAAACTCTTGAACTTTAAATCAGAAACCATGACTACAGAGCAAGAAAACTGATGACAATTCATAAAGCCTTGTACCCGAGAAACGATGTTCACACACTATATGTGAAGATGAACTATGAATGTGCTGACTCTGCAGTCATGGGAGTAGAAGATTAAACAAGACAGTGTAGAAATACTAATTACAACAGCCAACGAATTGAGGAGTCTTGACGTCACTCAGTCTCCAGCGATAACTACCCGACATTCACACACATGAATAATAATAATAATAATAATAATAATAATAATAATAATAATAATAATAATAATAATAATAATAATAAAGAAGGTGGTAGGGGGCTCATCAGCATAGAAGATTGTGTCCAGAGAGCTAAAGTAGTCCTAGATAGATATGTGCAAACAAATAGTGAAGAAATCATAAAGAGCGCGAGGGATAGTGCAACAAACAATAAAGTAGAAAACAATGGAACAGTACAGCAAACTAGAAAAGAAAAGTGGGAAGGGAAAAAATTGTACGGCGAGTTTAAAAGACAGATAAAAGATATAGTAGACGAGAAATCATGGACGTGGTTACGAAAGGGAAACCTTAAGAGAGAAACAGAATCGCTCATCATGGCAGCCCAAAACAAAAGCATAAGGACAAACTACATAAAAGCAAAAATCGACAGAACACAGACAAACAGCAAATGCCGCATGTGCGGTGAAAGAGATGAGACAGTAAACCACATAACTAGTGAATGTAGTCAGCTCGCCCAGAAGGAGTATAAGCATAGACACGATAGAGTAGCAACGATGATACACTGGGAACTAAGTAAACAAATGGGATTCAACCATGGGGAAAAGTGGTATCAGCACAAGCCAGAGGCAGTTTTGGAGAATGACAACCACAAACTACTGTGGGACTTTGACATCCAAACTGACCACCTCATCCAGGCAAGAAGGCCGGACTTAGTAATAGTAGACAAAAAAAGGAAGGCCTGCCAAATAGTAGACGTTGCTGTACCTGCAGACCATAGAGTAAAAAAGAAGGAGGGTGAAAAAAGGGAAAAATACCAGGACCTAGCAAGGGAGTTAAGGAAAATGTGGAACATGAAAACCAGGGTAGTACCGGTCATAGTGGGCGCACTAGGAACTGTCCCCAAAACGCTGAGGGAGAGACTGGAGGAGATCGGGATTAGGGGAAGGATAGAGACCGTACAGACCACAGCGCTACTTGGAACTGCACGGATACTGAGGAAGGTGCTAGAGATATAAGGACTGCAACGAATAGTAGCTCTGTCATGATATGCGAAAGAGGGAGGAGACGTTAGCTGAAGACCTGAGGAGACTTATTGTCACTCAGCCTTCAGCGATAACCACTGGGCAACCGGTGTGAAACTGTAAATCGTAGAATTACTGCGACCTATAAGTAGTAGGAGAGGAGGGCTGGAGACTTGAGGAGACTTGCTGTCACTCAAACTCCAGCGGTTACCACCAGGCAACTGGTGTGAGATTCCAAATAATAATAATAATAATAATAATAATAATAATAATAATAATAATAATAATAATAATTACCTGGAAATTGAGATCACAGAAATCTGGCAACTTGAGACTATAGAAAATACATGGAAATTGTTTATAGGAACCCTTGGGACATAAATAGGGGGATGACAAATATCTAAGTAAAATACTGGGGAACCCAAGTATCTATGAGATACAAAATCATGTCTTCACTGGCACCACCCATATCCTTTGTAAAGCACTGTCCATGAAAGGATTTTCTGTTATACGTTTATGTACTGTTGCTCGTGTAGCCTCCTGCATTGATCCCCCTTTTATATAAATGAAATGAAAAGCCAATGCCTATTGAGTCATAACATCAATGTTTGACCCAAGTTCCAAGCGAAACTCTGTGTGCAACGAGTACTACTATACAATAATAATAATAATAATAATAATAATAATAATAATAATAATAATAATATTGGAACCATGCCAAGGACACCAAAAGCAAGACTGGAAGAACTACGGATTAAAGTAAGGATCGCGACCATACCAACCACAGCACTGCTGGGGATTGCACGAATACTTAGGAAAGTGGTATAACTATGAGATCTACCACGCAAGCTGACCTAACTGAGAGAAGAGGAGAGGAAAGGGAAAAAAGCAAACAAAAAAACGCCTCAATATACCTCAAATTGGCGTGGAGGTACGGACCACAGTATGGCTATGATAGGTGAGGCAGCGATGAGAGGAGGGCTGAAGACCTGAGGAGACTTATTGTTACTCAGCTTTCTATGATAACTACCGGGCAACTAACGTGAAACTGTCAACCACAGCACTGCTGTGGACAGTGAGAGTGTGAAGGGAAGGGCTGGATACCAGAGGAGACTTGCTGTGACTCAGTCTCAAGCTGTGACCACTAGGTAACTGTGAACATGAATGATAAGAATAAATATAATAATCATAATCATTATATTCCACAGAGACCAAGAACTATTGGAATAGCATATGGGGGACACCCGGAAAGACACAACGAAACCCCGGAATGATCAGAGAACATGAAAAGAGAACTCAAGACGGAAAACCAAAAGTACTGAATGAAACTTGCTCTCGGGAAAATAGCCAACTGGAGAGCGCCAGGACCGGACAGGATCCACGGGCGTTGGTTCAAGTATTTCATCAAACAGCACGACAGGCTCGCCCACCAACTCAAAAGTTTCCTAAATGAAGGCGAGGTACCAGAATGGATGACCAGAGACAGAAGCACCCTCATTCAAAAAGACCCTGAAAAGAGGAACATAGCAACCAATTATAGGCCAATAACGTGCTTACCACTCATGTGGAAATTCCCAAAAGGACAAATAGCGGAGAGAATGTACATACCCACGGAAAGGAGGAGACTATTACCAGAAGAACAGAAATGATGTGGGAGAGGAACCAAGGGGGCGAATGATTTGTTCTACATTGACCAGATGATATTACAAGAAGTAAGAAAAGGGAAATAGAACTTTGCAATGAGATGGACGGACTATAAAAATGCATACAACATAATCCCCGACAGCTGGATACTCAAATTCCTCACAATGTTCAAAATCAGTGAACCAGTGCTGAGATTCATTGCCAACATTATGAAAAACTGGGAAGTAGACTTGACAGCCACAAGATAATATTAAGCAGAAGTAAGTATAAACAGAGGAATTTTCAAGGAGACTTGCTGCCTCCATTACTTCCTACTAACTATGATACCATTCGACAAAATCCTAAAAAATAGCAAATGATGCCAATTCTCAAAAACAAAGGGTAAAAGTCAACCACCTAATGTGTATGGACAACATAAAATTATGTGCAAATAACAGGGGAAAATTTGGTTCAACAAAGTGAAGGAATACAATGATGACATTGGGATGGAGTTTGGAATAGAAAACTGTGCGATTATGGTGATGCACAAAGGAAAGCTCGCAATGAGAGAAGGAATCAAACTTCCGGACAATATGAAGAGTACAACACTGACCACACAAGACCAATACAAATACCTAGGAATTCTCGAATATGGCATGATAAAACAGGGATAAATGAAGGAGAAAATAGACAGAAAACAAGTTGGGAAAATATTAGAGATAAAACTAAAAATCAGGGACCTTTCAAAAGGAATGAACATGTGGGCTGTATCGGTAGTTAGATACACTGGATTCTTCCGATGGACAAAAGAAGAACTCCAATCAACTGAACGGAGAACAAAGAAGCTTATAACAGAGCACAAAGTGTTACATCCCACTTATGACACGGATGGACTATATGTGAAGGGAAAAGAAGGTGGCAGGGAGCTCATTAGTATAGAGGACAGAGAACAGAGGGCCAATGCAGGTCTAGAAAAGTATGAGCAAACAAACAGTGGAGACATCATGACGAGTGCCCGAAGCAGTGCAAAAAACTACAAAAAGATAGAGCAGCACAGCAAACAAGAAAAGAAAAATGGGAACAGAAGAAACTAAACAGAGAATTCAAAAGACAGATACAGGATGTAGCAGACGAGAGATCATGCACATGGTAACCAAAAGGAAACCTGAACAGAGGAACGGAATCGCCCATCATGGCAGCCTAGAACAAATGCATCAGAACAAACAATATAAAAACAAAAATCGACAGAACACAGACAAACAGCAAATGCTGCCTATGCAGTGAAAGAGATGAAACTGTAAACCACATAACTAGTGAATGGAGTCAACTAGCTCTAAAGGAGTATAAACACAGACACGATAGAGTAGCAACAATGATACACTAGGATCTGAGTAAACGAATGTGATTTAACCATACGGAACAGTGACGCCAGCGCAAACAGGAGACAGCCCTCGAGAATGGAAATCACAAATTACTTTGGGACTGTGACATTCAAACGGACCAACTCATCCAGGCAAAAAGATCGGACTTGGTAATCGTAGACAAGAAGAGGAAAATCTGACAAATAATAGACGTGGCTGTGCCGACAGACCATAGAGTAAAGAGGAAAGAGAGTGAAAAACTGGAAAATATCAAAATATTAACAAGAGAACTGAAGTAGATGTGGAATATGAAAGTCGGGGTAGTACCAATAATAATAGGCGTACTCAGAACTGTTCCCAAAACACTGACGTCAAGATTAGAAAAACTCGGGATAAAAGGAAGGATTGAGACTGTACTGACCACAGCAATGCTAGGAACTGCATGGATACTGAGGAAAGAACTAAAAACATAAAAATGTTTGCAGTGGCCTAACAGAGGGGAAATGAGAGAAAAAAAAAACAAAAAAAAACACCCAAATGGTAGCGGTAGTGTGAGCCACAGCACTGGTGTGATAGGTGAGGAAGAGATGAGATGTGGGCTGAATACCTGAGGAGACTCACCGTCATTCAGCCTTCAGCGATGACCACCGGGTAACAAGTGTTAAACTGTAAACTACAGTATTGCTGTGGACTATGAGAGTGTGGAGTGGAGGGCTGGAGACTTGAGGAGACTTGCTGTCACTCAATCTCCAGTGTTTACCACAAGACAACTGGTGTGAAATTGATAATAATAATAATAATAATAATAATAATAATAATAATAATAATAATAATAATAATAATAATAATAATATACATTGGTAAGTCTCGAAACTTTTCAATTTTGCCTCTGGCTTTGTTGAATTATTTTTAAAAACATTGCCATTTTCATAAACATTATCACTACTTATTTCCTTCTAATTCACCCAGCCAATAAATCTATTTTCAGAAACTTACTAGCTACGAGGTTATTTACAATCCAATAGGCGATAAGGATTTGAGCTAAAAGGCATGATCTTTTGGACAGGCCAAAGTTTAGAATAACTAGTATCAATGATGCATTTTGTTACTCGAAAGATAATCTACATTGGTTCGTCTCGAAACCCCTTTTCTATTTAAATGAATGTTTTCAGTTTTAACTTTGGTACTATCTATCGAATTACTTCTAAAAAGTATCAGCAGTACTTATTTTGAATTTATTCAACCCCATTCCAAAATAAAAGTCCCCAATATAAATCCGATTTTAGAAATGTAATAGCCATAAGGTTAGTAACCACTCAACAGGCATTTGTAACTCCAGCTAAAGAGTGTGATTTTTGAACAGATCAAATTTTGTGTTCAACTGTGGCTTTTATTTTCTGAATAGAAATAATTTACTAGTAATCATGCCTAAAAATTAAAATTGTGTAAATCAGACTAAAGACAGAGTATTTAGCACCATTTGAGGTATTTATGTGGACTAATTAAATCAAAACTCGAAAGAAATGGGAAATTATGGAGGGATTGATAAAGTTCAACTGACTATTCGTGTATATAAACTTAAAAGAGTACTCAGAGGTCATAGAAAAGAAAAAAAAGAATCATTTGATCTTTCTGGGAACTCAGCAAAAACATACTCTTTCGATAAATAACCAGAAAAAAACTTATTTCAAGGTAAAACCTGTTGAAGCTAGTTGTGGCGATCTTAGCAAATACTCCTTTGCTATTTAATATACGTTTACCTCGTCTGTTTTTGAACATGGGCCTTCCTCAGGATTCGCCACATCTCTCCATCATGAGCGTGGCAGAGCCAGTAATTTCTGAATTTATTTAGCTCGTCTCTCCTTCTAATACACTACCGGCCTCGGTTACGCATGTGATCTCTGGGGATCCATGTCGTGAGTCATGATGTCCATCAGTTGTTTGCCATTCGTGCAACATAGCCAGCCCATTGCCATTTCAGATTTTTAATGGATTCTATGATGCCCCTGACTCCTGTCTTCACTTGGATGTATTGTGCTGTCTTGTGGTCTCTCCATGTACGATTGAGTATAATTCTATACGTGTAAGTTGCATAGTTCTCAATTTGCGGGTCTTTTTCTTGGTTAGGCTTCATATTTCAGCTCCATAAGTGACAATTGGGAGGATGCATCGGTTGTACTCCTTTCTTTTAAGGATTTGTGGGATCTTTTTATTTTTGAAAGTTGAGCTTGCTCTGCTAAAGGCTTGCCATCCTAGGGTGATTCTTCGCTTGATCTTTTCTTCTTTTGAGGGTCTCATGGAGATTCGTTGTCCTAGGTAGATGTAGTGGTCTACTTTCTCCAGTTTTGAGTTCTCAATTTTGATCTTCGTGTTTTTATTTCGATGTATTTGTTGCACATGATTTTCGTCTTGCTGTACTTCATGTGTAGGCCAACTTGCTGTCTTCATTTACTTCATCTATCATTAGTTGGAGGTCGTGTAGGTTCTCTACGAAAAAGGCAATATCGTCTACAAATCTGAGGTTGCTCAGATATTCGCCGTCTATTCTGATTCCTTTACTCTCCCAGTCTAGATGAACGGTAGGGGAAACAGCAGGTTGAATAGACTTGAAATAGTTGATGGGGGAACGAGTTGAAAAGTAAACTGGACTTCCACCAGAGAACGAAACGAACCAACCTTGATCCAGCTCCTTTCTCGGTTTTCAAAGATTTACCTTAATAGCTGAGTGACAAAAGATACAAACAACCAAACAGCCAACATACAGATGAGCTCTTGTGAGCCGACCATCCCAGTGAAGTGACCTCGTAAAGTATTTTTCGAATCCTCAATCCTTTCTATTCGGTTTGATTTTGCAATATGTATATGTGCAAATATAAGTAGATAGAAGTCTCTGCAAGTCAACCATGTGAGAGAAGAATCGATCCTCGTAAATATTAAAACTTATTTATGATATTTCAATTTTCCTTTTTCTTTCATGACAAGTGTTTAATTATTGTTTCAATGCAGTTATACATACATATGTTTATGGATGAGGTGTAGCTATATGTAAAACATTTAGTGACATGGGTCCTCGAGAAATATGTAGAATGCATAGTACCCCTGCTGTTATCCGTAACGACACTGAACACACCAAGGAATAATATGGGTGTTAAAATTCGGTGGTGCTCCGAGGTTGTTCTGACTGAAAGCAATTGTAACTAATCAACCTGGGCTGGCTGAGACTTCACATGACAACAAAACATTCAAATATGTTAGTCCAGAATTATTAGAACCTTGCAAAGATTTGGGCACAAATTTGGGTTTTTTATGTCGTATGTGATCTCTTGTTGATCACCAGGAGGGACCCTATCGCCATACCACGAATGCTGCCCAAACCCCCGCCCATATGTCATTGATTGTCTACAGAAGGGTCAACATAGTTGCTGAGCGACTATAGGCTAAAACATTTTTTTTCAAAATGGCCGATATAGGACAAAAAATCAGTCATGTATTGCTACCTTAAAAGCTAACCATCTGCTAGTCATTACACGCATGCTCACAATATGGAAGGGAAAATCCATAGTAGAGGCATCAAGTCAGCACTTGGCTGACCAAGTGAAATAAATTCTGAAAAAAACAAAACAACTATCATAGATAAAAACTGGAGGAAATTCGCATTATATTTAGAAAAAGTAGAATGAGGCTAATCATCAGAATACATCGACACAACAAACATAAACGACGAAGTAAAAACAAATATACTAATGGATGAGGAAGATGCCTTGATACTAACCCTAAGACAATTAATGCAAGAAGAGAAACAAGTCCCAGCCATCTCTTACGAGCAATGATTTCTAAAAAAATGAACTAAAAATGTTGATTGCTTTTTACTGCATTTTGAGACTAACAACATAAAGGAGAGCAGTCTCATTTACACTGGTGCAAAAATGGTAACCAACACTTTCACAACACAAGAAAAAACATCGAAAGAGAGGAACAAAAAAAATCTACTAGGGGGGGAGGTTACAAAAAAAAATCTTCTGGAAAATCATCAAACTATAGAGAGACGATGGATTTCTGGAAAACTCGTCGCACATGAATAGATCACGAACAAAATTATGGGACAAAACAAGAACAAAAAAGGATATTCGCTGCAAAGGAAAAAATACACCAAAAAAGACCAGCCAACGAAGCAAGAATTGATACTACGAATCTCCAGAATGGTTAGATCATATTTAAAGAAAAAAAAGAATTAGATGAATAAGACAAAATTGTATTGAATACAACCACCGTGAAAAACACTTTCCAAAAAATATCGCACTGGAAAGCGCCAGGACCTTATGGGATCCATGCATATTGGTTTGAGAAATTCACCACATTAGATCATAGTCTGATCCACTAACTTCCAAGTTGCAGTCACAGACTGGATGACCAGATGCAGAAGGACCCTCATCCGAAAGGGAGACCAAAAAGGGGACTTGACCAACAACGTGTCTACCACCAATGTAGAAAATCCTGACCGAGCAGATAGCAGAGAGGTTATATATGTCCATAGAAAGGAGAGGACTCTTATAAGAATAGAAAAGAACCAAACGGGCAAGTGGCTTACATTTTACCTTAACCAGATGTTTCTAAAAGAAGTAAGAAAATGTTGAAAATAGTTGCAATGTAATAGATTGATTACAGCAAAGCATTTGACGTATTTCTAGGTAGCTGCTTACTTGATGACCTCAGAATATTCAAAATCAGCAAACAAGTGGAAAGATCCATAGCCAACTCTATCAAAAACTGGGAAGTAGTCTACAAGAGAAAACTTAGCAGAGGTAATTATAAAAGAGGGGATTTCCTCGAAGAAATCTTTGATTCTACTATTATTTGTACTAATGAAGTTACCACCGAACAGAGTCATTAAGAACACTGAACGATATCAAGTCTCTACAGCAAAGAGAAAAGTGAACCACATGGATAAAACTATTTGCAAAGAACGGGGAAGAACTCGAAATGCTGTTCAACAAAGTTAAAGGATACACCGACGATATTGGAAAATAATTTTGAATAGAGAAATGAGTGCTAATGATGAGACGCTGGGAAAGACCTATTGTGGCAGAAGAAGTCGACTTACCGGACAACAAAAGGTTAGAGCAACTAACACACAGGGGTGATATATATATACCTAGTGTTTTTGAATGAGATTTGATGAATTGAAAATAGAATAAAAGAAAAAGGAATACCTTTGGGGGTTAAAAAACATGTTGGAGGCTAGGCTGAATCACTGAAATTTGAAAAAGGAAAGAACAAATGGACAGGGCTCTACAACCCACAGATTACACAGATCGACTGTGCAAAGAGGGGAGAGGGGAGCAGAGGGTTCGTCAGCGTGGAAGACTTCGCCTAAATAGCTAAAACAAGATCAAAAACGTATATGCAGGAATGCAGTTATGAAATTATGAAAAATAATCGAGGCAGTGCAACAAACAACAGGAAGGTGGCAAACGAGGGAGTAACAAAGAAGACAACAAGGGAGGAAACTGGGAACGGAGAAAAAGCTATACGGGAAATTCTGAAGACAGAGAATATTGCAGATTAGCGATCACTGACATAGCTATAGAGAGGAGACCCAAAGAGAGAAACAGAACTTCCCATCACTAATGTGAAGATCGACAAAACCCAGGGAAAAAAAACAGCAAATGCCTCCTCTATGGAGGAATGTATGAGACTGTAAAACATATAACTAATAAATGTAGTTGGTAGCCCAGAATGATTACAATAACAGGCTTGGCAGGGTACCAACTGTATTACACTGGGAAGTATGCGAACGGTTGGGATTCGACCTTGCAGACAAACAGTAGTAGTGCAAATCAGAGACTTATGGGAAATAAAAGTCACAATTAACTATTTGAATTCAACATCCAAATCAATGAGCCAAGTGAAGCAGAAAGACGGGGCCTGATTGTCGAGTACAAAAAAAAGCAAACCTGCCAAATGACAGACGTGGCTGCATATCACTTAGAGAATATGAAAGAGAGAGAAGGATGATACCAGGAGCTGGCCCAGAAAATGAGAAAGGTGTCAAATATGAATGTCAGGGTAGTAATGATAATAAAAAAACACTGTGGACTGTGTCAAAGGAATTGAAAACAAGATTGGGGGAGCTGGAGAGAAGAGGAAAGATTGAGACGATATAAATCATAGCGTTGCTGGGGTCTGCACGGACACTTACGGGGGGGGGGCACTGGATATACTCTCAACCTCCAGTCGTAAGTAAATGCCTTGCAGAATGAAAAAGTCATATGTGAGTAAAGCTGAGGTTAGTTATGTGCTGTACAAACAACAGCGCTGCTGTAAGCTGTGACGGCAATGAGAGAAAGACTGGAGACTTAAGGAGACTTGCTGTCACTCAGTCTCCAGCGATGACCAACAGTCAGCTGATAAGGAATTGCAGGCCACAGTACGATTGCGGAAAAGAAGGGCTGGAGGCTTGAAGAGACTTGCTGGCACTCAGTCCTCAGCGACGACCATCAGATATCCGGGGTGATGATGCATCATAAAAATAATTATTATGTTGAGGATGGTGCAGTTTTTATTAGTGGGAGTATCAGTAATAGATGCATCATTATAATTAAATCAAAATGATTACCATCATCATCGTGATGGCTACACGACGGTTAACTGGTCATTGGACCATGATTCTACGCTTCCGTAAAATCAAAGTAATGAACGTTTGCAAAAATCACACTCACATACACACCGCCCCCAAACACACAATAGACACACACTAATCCATGGACTAATGTATTTGATGTGTATTCCTGTAAATATACACACACACATACACACACATACAAAATACATCCAAGTGTATAATGAACAGTGTATTTTCTTGTTTGTTTTTCTATCTGTAACAATAGACTCAACTGAAAGTAACAATTTTGCTGATAAAATTCATCTCTTTTTGTTACAATGGATATTTCCATTTAAACTGATTCAGAGTTTATTGCTCTGAAGAAATTATATTAATTCAAAGTATATCTATAGATTTTCTTTTTATTTAGATTAACTAGTATATGCACATATACACACAAATGTAGACGCGCACACACTCGCACATACGCATCGTCGCATACATACACCAATACATATAAATATGGATAACACTTCCAATGACTGCACATATACTACACTATGATTTTAGACAGAAGTGCGGCTGTGCAATGCAGATACACTGATCCTGGGCCGAGTTGCTGATCCATACGCATATAATCCCGCCATTATTTACGGATACTATGTGAGAACATGTATGAAGAAAAAGTGTGTGTATGATAATTTAAAACTCTACATATTTGTGAGCATAAGTATATACACGCCTACATAAGGGTGTTCTTGTTCATATGAGTTATTAATTTCTTTTTTTTAATCGATTAACACAGGATATCTGTATCTGTATGAAATGAAGCAAATATATACATATATATGCATTTCTATAATCACATACAGATACACACACACTCACACACACACACACACACACACACATATATATATATATATATATATATATGTATGTATATATATATATATATATATATATATATATATATATATATATGTGTATATATATATATAAAGATAATAATGTAAATATATGTGTCTATCTATATTATTCGCTTGAATGGTTATTCTAAAGATACATATTGATGCATGATTTGATTCATCCCTTAACGTTCATAAAAATATATTCCTTTGTTTTCATTGCTTTCTTATTTATTTTTTTATTACCTTTTATTGGTGTCCCTACATTCATACCTACCCGTGAGACTTTTTTTTATTTGTATTGTAATACTGTAACAGGTCGTTGGACAACATACTAACAATCTTTTGTTCTTGACTAGCTGGAGTAATTTCAAGAAATACATACCATTTATTTTTACCGTCATTCTTTCGAGGTTCAATTCAGAATCATAGTCCTTTTGTTCATAGATATGTCTTATATAAATAGTTTCCCATTTTGCAGCATTTTTCCCCGTGATTAAGTTGTATATCTATTGCGATTAATCGATCAGTTTGTCTCTCTGTAAACTGTGATTCTATTAACCAGTCTGCTTGGTGGCTAACACGGTAACGACTTTTTCGTGTGTGTTAGAGTACAGATAGAGGCCATGACGTCACATGCTAATTTACAAGACAGGCAGACACTTTCCAATTGGGAGATTACTGGCATAAAATATTCCATTCTCTTCGCAGTGAGTCAAATTTGGTACTTGTAAAATCGGCAATACCAGTGTAATCTATCTATCCATCTATCTATCTAACTATCTATGCCTACTTTCGTGTACTTGCGATTGTGGTTGAGTCAATGCGTAAAACCATGCAATTAAAAATAAAAAACAAAAAAAAAAAACATAATTATAATTTTTCAAAATAACGGTACGGAGGCAAAGCCAAGAATCGGGTAGAAAAAAAAGAGATAGACAGTACCTACACACGCACGCATTCTAAAGACACTGAACGGTAATGGACAAACGACGGCAAGGAACTTAGTATCATTCACGCTAACACACAAACGCACTCTTACGTGAAAGGCCTCACGTATGAACATCTATGAAGCCACTTGATAAAACAAAGTCGGAAGTCCTTAATAGAATCAACATGCACGTACGCCTTGGTAAATGGTTTCAGAAGTGTGACCGTGCGGATGAGCAACTTGCATGAACACACATATTCACACACGATCATTTTTTCCAGCCTCAATTCAGTTATTGATATGTGTTTGAATGAGGCTCCATCCCCTCACAGAAACTGACACTCATCTCCGTCTTCGCTTCATTTGCACGTTAAAATTGATACTTTTCACTTCATCACCATCATCACCATTAGCAGCAGCAGCATCATTATCAGTATCATTGCCACAATCATAGGAAGTACCAAAATCGCATTTATAGTTTTGACGATTATGCATTGTATTGATAATCATAATGTTACCATGATGTTAATAATGTTTGCAATAATAATGATGATAATAATAATAATAACAATAATAATAATGATAATAATATAGATAATAATGATTATGATAATGATAATGATGATGACGATAACGATAACAATAATAAAAACAACAACTTTGGATATGACTGGTGTGAAAATTCGTTGTGTATAATGGTAACGAAAATATTAATAGAAATAAAAGTATTCAGACCACAGCACAGTTAAAATCAATAAGTACAGCAGAGAAAGTGCTTGAGATTTCAGAAGACTTTCTTTCTTACGCTTGATCCATAGCAATATCAACTGGGAACTTCTAGTGTTAAATGATAAAAAGAAAGTCACAATAATAATCAACAGCAATAATACAAATATTTAAAAGGTATTTGATAAGAATACGCACGCACACACACACACATATACACACACACACACATATATAAACACACACACACACGCACATATACATATATATATATATATATATATATATATATATATATATATATATATATATATATATACATATATATATATATATATATTCATTCATTTGATATTGTGTATACATGAGTATACACACACATATACACATACACCAAACTTGTTGTAATAAATATGAATATATACATAGGGGAATACGTACATGTGTGCGTGTGTATGTCTAAGTATCTATGTATTTATGTACCTATACATGTATGCATGTATGTAACTATGTATATATGTATATATCTAGCAACACGAGAAAAATACTATGTACTTGCATAAAAATACATGTAAGTATGTGTGCTTATGGATGTGTGCGTACATGCATAAATATATATATATATATGTGTGGGTACGTGTGTGTGTGTGTGTGTGTGTGTGTGTATGTGTGTGTGTGTGTGTGTGCACACGGATAAGTGATTATATATAAATATATATATGTATATATATATATATAAATCTGCATGTATATAATTGTCTATGCCTAAGAGCATGTAATTTTTTTCAACAATCTGCGTTTAAGTGGGTGCATATCTCTGCGTATGTACATGTAAGTGTGACAGTGTGCCTGGGTGTGTGTATATGTGTGTGTGTTTCTGTGTATGCTTGTGTGTGTGTGTGGGTGTATGTGTGTGAGGGCGGGTTCACGGCCCCTCCCATCTCATGGAAAGCCCAATGAGGATGACGACGGTGATCTGGGGGTGGTCCCTTTGTAGAAGGAGGCCACCGAACGTATATAAGTTAGTTAACTGTCACCGGTGGACGATCATAGAGCAACGTGTTCGCCAACGGAGCTTGTTGAATAGCATACATTTAAAACGAAGCCCATTAATATTATTACAACGTGAGTCAGGTTGTGTGTGACATCAGGTGAGTAAGAAAGTCTACTTAATTTTCACCTCTTTTTTTTTCTATCTGTGTGTGTGTGTACAACAAGCAAAAGCACTGGCTACTTTTTTTTCTGAATTAACAATCTGTTCACTATTTGCCTCTCTTTTTGCTGACTTTTTTTTTTTATTTCTCTCAGCTAACATCCGCAC